>CAKALG010045916.1:0-24496 GCA_916700815.1 Helicolenus hilgendorfi
TTGGTGGATTGGATGATTGAACTCTCTATCAGTAACAAGGAACAAACAAGACATATTGGCAATTTTACACTTTATTCATTTAATACACCGTCAGGAGCCTCAGTAGCGGTGGAAGATCCATACGCAGCCACAACAGCTTGCACCTCCTCCTCATGCTGGTCACCAACCTGGTCACACGTTGCTGTGGGATGGCGTTCCATTCCTCAACCAGGATTCGTTGCAGGTCAGCCAGCGTGGTTGTGTTGGTCACTCTAACATGTACAGCACGCCCAAGCTGATCCCACAAGTGTTCAATTGGGTTGAGGTCTGGACTCTTGGCAGGCCGTTCCATTCTCTCTACTCCCACATTGTGGAGGTAGTCTGTGATAACCCTGGCTCTGTGGGGGCGAGCGTTGTTTCTTGGAGGATGAGGTTAGGTCCCAGATTGTGGAGATATGGGATCGCCACTGGCTGCAGAATCTCATCCCAATATCTCATTGCATTGAGATAGCCTTCAATGATGACAAGCCTTGTTTTGCCAGTGAGGGAGATGCCGTCCCACACCATGACACCGCCCCCACCAAAAGCTGTTACTCCATCGGTGCAACAATCAGCATAGCGTTCTCAGCGTCGTCTCCATACTTTGGACCTGCCATCCAACTTTCACAGACAGAACCTGGACTCATTGCTGAACATGACATTCGCCCACATGTTCAGGTTCCATTGTCTATGTTGTCGACACCAGCGCAAACGGGTCTGAAGGTGAAGGGCAGTCATTGCAGGCTTCCTGGGAGCCTTATGAGAATACACTGTTTACCATTGGCAGAGCATTTTGGCAAATTTTTCTTGGGCGCTACCCACATAGCCAGCAGTGCTGCTCATCCCACAAATACATGATCCTTACAAGTTGGACATCATTGTGAAGGTAAATAAACAGGCTTTCCAATGATATAAAATACAATGCCAATTAGAATTGTAACAACAGAGAAACAATCCACCAAACACAAGTCTCCAAACTTCTTTTTCCCAGTTTATATATATATGGGCATTATCTGTTTCCTATAGTGCTATGGGTATTCCAACTTTTCAAAGTCATACCTCAGTAACTAATCTTTAGGCGCATTACAGCAACATTGGTATCTTTTCCCATCTGCATTTATAACACCTAATATACATCTTTATTTAGTCACTATCCAATTTATTTCCAATTACTATTCATTTTGGTTATTAATTGCTCTGTTTTGTCAACTGTGAGATTTCTTGAAAAATGCATGCTCTTTAGACTAATGGGAAAAAATTCATATCCATAATTAATGACAGCTTTTCCATTTCCCTCCGACTCTTCAAGAGAATCATTTTGAGTATGAATAATTTATTCAGCAAATAACAGCCGAGGCACAGCAACCGCATATTAAACCATTTATTGGACGTTTTCTCTGCATTTTATCACTGATTGGTGCATGCGCTTCATGCATTGGAATCCTGCAAGAAATTTGTCTACAACCTCGCGGGGGACTTGTCAAATCAAATTTCCAAACACGACTGATTGATTGGTTCAGACTGTGCTCATCTCGTATCATCAATAATGGATAATATGGTAATAGATATATATACTAGCGTTCTACATGATCATGTTATGTGCAGCAGGTGGAAGTAATCACAAAGGTGCGTGTACCTCTTGAATTTGTAGATGAGGAACACTGCTAGGCCCAGGAACACCACTGATAGGAGCATCAGCATAGCTGAGCTGCTGTGTCTGGGGTTGGAGTCCACCAAGGGTGCTGTGGGAGCGGGAGAGACGTCAGAAAAGATTCTACTATTGCTACAAGGCAGAGAGCTGTTCTACGTTTTTCTTTTGTTTCTGGGTAGCTTAGCATTCTGATGTTTACATCATGATGGTGGTATTTATAGGTCAGTAGCTGTGTTTCCATTCGATTGTTAAGCGAACTTTCAAAATTTCATCAGAAGTTGGTGCTATAGGCTATGATTTATGCACGGCTGTAGTCCGCCAGTAAACACAGAAGAAGAAGAAGCAGAGGTTGCGAACCGGGAACAAAACAAGTCGCTTGACCATCTAACCATCTACACTAATCCGTACACTAATGATGTTCCGTACAGATGACCTTTGTTCGACGATCGCTGAATAAATACTTCCAGGCCTTGCGTAAAATTGATATGGGTGTCATCTTCAGTTCCCCCTCTTTCATTCCTGACCAAGCAAGACACCTCCACGCCATTCGTTCCCTTGAGATTTCAGTAAGTTTGCAAGGTGTGCCCACAGCGCCCGGAGGGGAAGCTCTTGTCAGGACTGCAGCTTGAAAGGGGAGATGACTAAAGCAGCAAAAATGTACATTTTAACTTTATGCTAGGAAACAGCTTGGGTCCATGTTTACATCCTGTCAGCTGATTTCATTGACATACACTGCAACAGGAAATAAACTGGGACACATTTAGTATGTTTACATTTAAAACTTTGAAATGGTCTAAATATTGTAGATTCAATTCAACGGCTTGTTTGAACCGCATAGTTTCTGAATACGGGCTGGGTGTATTTCTCTGTGGATTGAGTGTTTTGATACTTTCACAGTATTTATATATCACTTAAACCTGCTTTATAATATTAAAAACATGAAAATCTCACTTTTTACACAATGGGACCTTTAGTTGTTCTTTCATGTCAGCTAGTATTGGACATGTTTCATGCCGTCCGTAGACAAGCCTTCGCGGGTTACGGGAATATCAGGGAAGACCCCGACAGCAGAAACAGTTGATCTGTCATGTCAGATAGATATTTGCTACTGTACGTCAAAACTTATTTGGCATTTCCATAATCCATTTATCCATTAATCCAATTATTTAAGGCAAAAACCACATCAAGCAAGCGAAACATTTTTTTTTCCACATTTGAGGAAGTTTTTTTGCCAACAAACTCTTTGAATGCATCAAAGTCATCCCTCAAACACAAAATATTTAACTAATATTTAAATATTTAAATGCAATGTTTACATCCTTGTTTGCTAGCTTGCATGTCTTCTTCTCCGCTACCTTTGCGGGCACATTGCTATGCTTCTTTGCGTGTTACTGCCACCTATTGTTGATTAGCGGAGTGTTGTGAAACAAGTGGCAGGAACGTGTATCGTGAATATACAATACAAACACAACAGGGGTGTAAAAACATTGCTCCATTGCTCTACTGGTGGTCAAATACTCCACGGGGAATCTTTAATCTTGGCTATACTGTATATGCATATGTATATGCACGTATATATACTGTAAGCGCTTAGGCAGTTTAGCAGAAGAGTGGCGATCAAAACATTTCTTGTCATCGGTTTCTATCGACATTCAAATTGCAATCTTTCTCATTTTCCTGACTGCACATTCACATTAAAAAGCTCTGCTTCTGAAATGATATAAAACCCATTTTTTATTCACCAGTAAATTAATTTGAGTGCTGATTATGAATATTGCATATAAACACGACAATGATAATGCATTATGAGACGATGATCTGATTTTTTAATATCTCAAACGTCGTAAGTTGTGGTAGCGTGAAATTGCGATTTCTATCGCCGGGCGAAGAAGGTGACAGCAGCAGGTAATTCTTACATTTCACTTGGATTTGAAATGGTTAAATGCACTTACATTTTTCTCAAACAAGAAGCCAACCAAACAAAGCACTTACTATGATTAATAATACCACAGTACATGGTTTTGCTCATAACGCTTCCGCCCTTGAATTCCCTCTCATTATTTTGAAGAGTGCTTTAATGTCCGTCATTGCGGGGAAATCATATAGCATTTTCCCGATGTTTCCGTGTTACTCCCGAGCCCCTTCGACTCAGTTACGGTGGTGCGTACGCTGCTGACCTTTCTCAAGCAGCTTGAAGGCTTTTTAGACCTTTTCTTAGAAGGTGAAATATAAAGAGGGATCCAGCTGGGTACACCTCCAATGTCATTAGAGTGCAGCACACCACAGAACGTCGCAGAGCAGCACATGCCAGGCTGTTAATACCTAGTACTTTGAGCTACAGACAACTCGTGGCTGTGTGCCTCCAGAGACTGTGTGCCTAATGAAACCAGCCAAGCAATGAATACAATGTAAGTGTATCCGTCCAGCAGTGGGACACAGGAGTTGTTGAGGACTACCAATACCAATAAAAAAAGTAGAGTTCTTCAGACCAACCAGCGCTATTTACAATCAATGTGCCTCCATGAATCCAGCATTGATTTGATACTTATAACAGCAATTAGATTCTTGGCAGCAGCGCTTTTTGATGGTCCCAAATGTCGACAAGCCTTTCCATTTTTCAGCAGTTAAGAACCGACTCTTCAAGCTATTCTGAATTTTGTTTCTGCCCTTAAATTGTACAGTGTTCTTTCTCAAGGACTAAATAATCAACATAATTATACTCAGTGTAACACTCATTTTGTGGTTGGATGGCGATACAAGAAATAGAACAGATGTTCAGCTTTTTGATGGCAGGCATAAAAGATAGTCTCAAGGAGCTCCACTTAAAACCAACGCTCCCTCCCCCCCGTCCCTACCCATACTCCCCTGTGTTCTTTTGCCTGAAAAGGAGGCAGACTGACAGGAATTTTAATTGGTGGACCAAAGAAGAACTCTTGTTGTCAAACATGGTTATTACAGTTCTATTTTCTTCTGACTTCAAAAATTCAAAAATGAAGAATAGAAAATGATAGGGCATAATCACATTACCAGTGCAATTTAAGATTCTAGTTGATAACTTAATGACAGCATTGAAAGCAAAAATGTTTCTTACCCAGTGTTAACTGTGTGTTGTACACAATCACCCTTACACCAGGCTTGAGCTCAAACTCCACCAAATTTTGGTTCAGCGCGCTTACAATGATATCCGATACCTGTTAAACACATACAAACATGGTGTTTTACAGTCAAAGAGCAGCTGCAGTCACCATTTTTTATGTATAAAAATCGATACCAGGGGTCTGCAACCTGCGGCTCCGGAGCCAGTGGCTCCCTGTGAATTTTTAAAAATGGAAATGAATTACTGTTTTTTTGTTTACATTTATATTTTTATTTATCATTGTTGTAGGTCTATGGTACGACGGAAATTAGGATCACATTGAGGAAAAAAAATAAAACTGAGATTTCAAGAATAAAGTGGTAATATTACGAGAATAAAGTCATAGGTTTACGAGAAAAAAAGTCGTAATAATATAGGAATGAAGTCATAATATTATAAAGTAGTAATTTTACGTGCTATTTTCTTTTTTCTCGTAAAGTTATGACTTAATTCTCGTAATATTACAAATTTTTTTCTCGTTATGTTATGACTTTATACTCGTTATATTACGACTTTTTTTCTTTTAAGTTATGACAGTATTCTGGTAATATTCGACTTATTTTGTCGTAAACCTTTGACTTTATTCTCGTAATATTACAATTTTTTTTTTGTTAAGTTCTGACTTTATTCTGGAACTCTCAGATTTTTCTCTTGTCAATGTGACCCTAATACTCCGTAGTACATTTGCACTTTGGCCGTCACTACATTAGACTTATATACTATATACTTAGACTATAAGCTGTGTTACCTTCATCACAATGCTCAAATGTTTTGCGGCTCCAGACAGATTTCTTTTTTGGTTTTGGCCTAAAATGTTTTTTTTGATAGTGAAGGTTGCCGACCCCTGATCTATACAATATATGTATATGATCTATTTTTTCAACAATTTATGATGTAAAATTCAATCGTAGTCGCCTATACCTGCTCTAGCTCCTCCTCACTCTTTTTCTTGCCCTCTGATTGGTTCTTGTGAGGTAACAGGAAGAGCTCGGCAGCTGTTGGAACTCCTGGGAACACGGCTACCAAGAGCTGCTCCTCCGGGAAGTCAGACACCTGTGACAAGGCAGGAAAATGCACTGTGACAGTGATTATCACAAATAGCTTCATCAATTAAAATATATGTTGCAGTGAGAAGAGTTTGCTGTGTGAGAGTAGCGGCGGATTTGAGTTGAACTAGCTCTCAGGCTTCGATTCATTTGGTGTGTGGTTGCTGTAGTCACTCCTCGCTGCAGCAAAAAGACTACAGTGTTTCCCACGGGATTTTGTGAGAATGTGTAGGGCTCCCCCGGTACTTTTTAAAGTGGCAGTAGGCAGTATATTTTTGCCATCATTGGGAAAAAATTCCATAATAACCTTTCAGCATATTGTAATTCAAGTGTTCTGAGAGATAACTAGACTTCTGCTCCTCCTCATGGCTCTGTTTTCATGCTTTAGAAAATCTAGCCTGTGACGGGAGACTTTGACCAATCACAGGTCATTTCAGAGAGAGAAAGAGAGAGCATTCCTATTGGTTGTGCTGCGGCTGGTGGGCGGTGCTTGGTATTTTCTCAACTGATCTCAACATGGCTGACGGGTCACAAACTTTCTTATATTACAGCTAAACAGTAGATGATTCTGAAGAGAGAAATAGTCATTACAGTAACAGAATATTGATCTATATTTGATCAGTGCTGCCTAGTTTGACCGTTTGGTCAGAGTTCGCGAGTGATTGACAGCCAGCTCTCATCGACTGCAGATGGACGGTAGACTCCAAATCAGCTCTGACTGCTTGTTTTCCTCCGGTCAGTGAAATCTTGCAGATGTTATTAGGAGCACCGGAGGACAACGGTTGTTTTCAGATTACCTGTCTCATGCACTACTGTCAGGATTATAGTTTTATAAAAATATTTTTTAATCATATTTGCTCCATATCTACCCACTGCTGCTTTAAATGCATCAATCTGTACTTTAAAAACAAAATTAAGAGCTAGATCTATGAAGAACTTTGTGCTCTTAATTATAAACACATGGTTGTATAGATATGAATTTTGATTGCAAAAACAAATAAAAAATGTATGATTAATTTGCTATTAATCGCAAGTTATTATAATCATGTGATGAATCGCATTTAAATATTTTAATTGGTTGACTTTATTTTTTACTCAACCTAACTAAGTAGTTTTGTTGTGTTTTAATTTTTAATTTTTTTCAATGTGGTAGCCATTTTAAGCCAAACCGAGTAGTTTTGTTGCCTAAACCTAACAAAGTAGTAGCCACAGAATCACTAAGGCTAGATTCTGAATGATGACTGTTACCAAGCAGCCAACGATGAATATATGCATTGTAGTAATGCCAGGCTAGACATTTTTATTCATATAGCACATTGCATTACAAGTAAATGTTTGTTGCTTAACATAAAAAATTTAAGTAGTATATTTATGCCTGATGATTTCAGGATTAAACATCATTTTCCAGGAAAAGTTACTTTTTAATCTTAAGGGAGTACTTAATGATGTACTCAAACTCTCAGTCAAGTTATAATTGCCTAAGTGGTTGTATACACTCAGCACTTAAGCTTGAAAAGCAATGCTTCAGATCTTCAAGTATATTTTCACCCTCTTCATGAAGTTTTTGATGTCTTATATACCTGCGATGCCTGTGTCACTATGTAATTTAAGTTTTTTCAGTATTTTCTTTAAAGCTGAAGTAGGCGAGATTGGAACAAATATGATTAAAAAAAGTTATTTTTATAAAACGGTCACTTTATCCTGACAGTAGTACATGAGACAGGTAACCTGAAAAAATCATGTGTCTCTGTGTCCTCCGGTGCTCCTAATGGCATCTGCAAGATTTCACAAACCGATGGAAAACAAGCAGTAAGAGCTGATCTGAGGTCAGCTGTCCATCTGCTGTCTATGAGAGCCGGCTGTCAAGCACCCGCGAACTCCGACCAAATGGTCAAACTAGGCAGCGCTGATCAAATATGAATCAATATTCTGTTACTGTAATGCCTATTACTCGCCTCAAATGTTTTCAGAAAATTTGTGACCCAGCAGCCATGTTGGAAATCTCTTAAAGGAACGCCAAGTACCGGTCACATGACCGGAGCACAGCCAATAGGAACGCTCTCTCTGAAATGACCTGTGATTGGTCAAAGTCTCCCGTCACGTGCAAGACTTTCTTACCATGAATATGCTTGTTTTTGTTGAACTTATATAACACTAATATACATTCTGGAGGAACACCACCTGGATCATCATATTCATACAACTATAACAGCTAATAACATTTTTGGTAAATACAATAAAATAATTATGATTTAATCTATAAAAATAAACATGATGAACTACTTTATGTCCAACTGGTCTTTCTAATTCAATTTTAGTATCTTGGAGCATCACCAGTGCATTAGCGTTTGAACCAACCATCACCAACACTGGCAGCTAGCAGTAGAGTAACTACTAACTGCCATTTTCCCTCACGACGAACGCTGCTCTGTTCTGCTCTATGAGAGAGAAGGAGAGAGGTATAGCAATGGAGAGAGATGGAGAGAGAGAGAAACAGAAAGAAAGGATGGAACACACAGATAACAGAGTGAGAGATGCAAAGAGACAGAGTGTTGAATGTATAATGACCTTTACGTCTAGTTCGCAAATGAAAGCGTCCTACTTTTACAAATATAATTTCTTGGGAAAGAACAGAGAACAGTACGGTGGGTTTTTCTCAAACACTTCAGAGTTCACATTGTACAGTTGTCAAAAATGTTCAGTGCCAATGTTTCTCAACTGGAAATTCTGTAATATCAAAAAGCCCCTTTGCGTTTTACTGTGTTACATAAATGTCACACAGAATATCTGCAGAGATGTAATTTGTAGGACATGAAGAGCATCTCTAGCCATGGCAAGAGATCAAGTTTTTAGCCATGATTGTTCCAGTAGTCACACCGTTAGTGTTGGATTGGATGGATTGCTTTAAACTTTAGTACAGACATTCATGGTTCAAAGAGGATGAACCCTAATGACTTTGGTGATCTCCTGACTTGTTACAAATGTTGGGTTTATGGCAGGATACCTGTAATCAAGCCCCAGGAAGTGCGCCGGGCTTTGAAGCAAATTTTTGTATTGGCCAAACGGCGGTTCTACAACTTCTGTGTCCGTCACGTGATGCTTTTGGGCCCAAAAATACTTTTTCCCATAGACTTACATCGGGAAAGAGAATTTTTAAATCAACTTCCCAGTATGAACACTTGAATAGCACTTATTTAAATCATTACAGTAGGTCCTAAAAGTTGTAAAATTCACTACTAACTGAATCCAGAGCTATTTCCTTTCTTTGCTCGTTTAAATGCGACCCAGATTGAGGCTGGACTGAGGGCTGGGAGGTAGACTTAAAGAAAACACTACTCCGTCTGCTCTATGGGCCCAATGGATGCGGAAGATCGCCGGATGATCCGGATACTTTATCTCATTATCCAGGTACTTTATCGCTCGGCAGTCTAGCCATTTTGGCTTCATGCGCCACTGAGCAACTCTCATAGGAATGAACAGGCGTCTGCCTTTGACGCATAGACGCTGTATCCAGTTCTCTTTATAAATTCATGCTGTAATTGCATCAGCTTCCTATTTTATTCAGCATTCATCAATTAAAACAATAATGACCTTGGCTGCGCCAAAAAGCATTAGCAACAAGTTTGACAGCGTAAGACCAGCTCTGTGTTGCTGTCCAATTAAAACTATGCATTTCCTAATTTTGTGAATTTAAGTGTTCACTTGTGCGTTGAGAAATTATCCTATTTCATAAGAAAAATAAACCATTTACAACCCTTTGGATGAGCTTGAAAATAAACTGTCACAAATCTGAAAATAAGACATTTTGTAGATACATGGTTCTCACAGGACTGCCTCCAGGCATGTGACTAGCCTATTTGAAACAATCAAAGGAGAACCATTTAGTGAAAGATTTTTGGCTTAATCTCAATTTCTAAGGGTGCCAAAAGCGTATTTTTCTTTTGATAAAAAAAGGTGAAGCCAAACAAATGTTTCTGTTTTTCTTTCCAGAAAAGCATTTTTTAAGCCCTCAGCTCTTAACCAGTTTATACGATCAAGGGAGTCAGGGCCTGGGTGGTGATCACTCTTCATTATAGAGCCTGTGATGTTTTTTATATGTTTTCTCAGTGGCCTGTGTGGACAATAGAGTGGGTATAGCCAAAGCACATCAATTATCGAGCACAGAAGTCACTATTTGAGTACCAAAGTAGTGGACAAATGATAGCCGTGGGCATGACTTGCAATGAGAGAAGGGGCGGCAGAGGGGGACATAAAGTGAATAGGATGACAGAAGAGGCAATAGCCCCTGAAAAAAAATCAATACCCTTTGACCATGTTTGTTCTCATTGAAATCAGTCATTAGTTTAAAAGGCTGGCTGGCTGCTTTTGGAGTGCTCTCTTTTGAGGCTCTGCAAATCCACCCCTGGATACAAAAAGTCATATTGGGATGGCAAAGCAAGAAAAAGAGATGAGACACTCAGCGAGGACGAGGTTACCTGCTGCAGGGGAAGCGTGGTTCTGTTTGGTTTGATGCAAAGATTCTTCAATGCAATATTTTGCAAGTACGTTTGAGGGGAATATTATTTGAAGAAGATAAGCTCGAGAGGGACTCGGGACAGAAATGAATGCATGCAAGCTGAAAGGTAGTATGCCTCTACAGATAAAGTATTTTACATGTGCAACTCAGTTTTGCTTTTATATGTTCTAGTTTAACTTTAATATGGATAACCCCCTTAAGATTTACCAGGTGCAATTCTATGTGATATTTAGGCAACACTTCATCTGTAATAAGATAATCAAGTGTTCGTGCTCAACTTGTCGTCAAAACCTCTACAGCCATGCTAGCAGCTCCATGAGCAGCTCTCTGAGGCTGTATAGTGGTGCTTTGAGCTAAATGATAGCGCCAGCATGCTAACATGCTCATAATAAAAGTGTTAAAGGGGAACACCACATAAAATTACCACCACATACGCTATACAGTATAATACTACCTCTAATCTCTAATCCCTTAAACCAATACTAGTGCTAACCAGGCAGTGGTGGTGCGGTGTCAGCAGATATGCAGGCATTGTACTGGACCGTTGTTGTGGAGAAGGAGGCAAAGCTCTCCATTTACCGGTTCATCTACGTACGACCCTTACCTATGGTCATGAGCTTTGGATAGTGATCGAAGCAATGAGAGTAAGGGCGTTTTCACTCCTGTAGTTCGTTTGCTCTGGTCTTTGTTGCATGTTACAATGTTGCATATTGCCTCGAGTTTGGTTTGTGTTCACACGGCAGCATTAACAAGCAGACCAAAATTTTGGTGCGCAAAGAAACTACTCTCTAATTGGTCAGAATTTCCATGCTGGAAACCTCCCGGAAGTAAACAAAAAAGAGCAGACTTCCAGAATGCAACAATGAAGGGACAACTATGCGACTTGATCTTGGCCCTGGTCATCTTATTATTACCTCGTAGCAATTTTTCACTCAAGGCAACGATACAGTTTGAGAATGAGGGGCGGCTGCGACCGGAAAACAATGTATTGATGCACTGGAGTTGCCATAGGCGCATATCAAGACGGACGGAGGAGGAGGTGTGCATTAACCCTCCTAAACTGTGCAGAAAATATTTCTGAAGATCCATCAGGTATGCTGATGGTCTTCAACACAACCTGACGTTACACCTGTTTAGTACTGATGTGAAGAGCGAGGGCAAGGGTTTGCTCTTTTGTAGTAATGTTGTCTGGTGTCTGGTGTTGACATGCGCAGCGCAGCTTGCTACCGTAGCCGGTTTAATCCAAAAAGGCGCCATGCTTTTTCCAGTTGGGTCGGATCGAGGTCGGATCATGTTCTCAACACAAACGAAGTGTACCGAACCGTACCGCAGTTCTTTTGGAAGCAAACAGAGACCGCCCCTTCAAGGAGGTCTCAGTTCGCTTGTTTTGGTGCTGCACCTGAGTGTGATTGCTTTGTTCACACATGCCCAAACGAACCGCACCGAGAGGGTAAACGCTCCAGGGTTCCATTCAACCCAACTAAACAAGGCAGGTGTGAATACGCCCTAATAAAGAAAGAATAATATAAGTATTTTTTAAATAAAATTCCAATATTATTTGAAATCCAGATCGTGTTTCAATTAGTGCGAGGGGAATCTCTTAAAACCCAATATACATTAAAATCATTTGAGTGTAAGTTATAATTAACATCATTGTTTAACAGAGTGAAAAGATGACAATATCACATTACTGTGTATGATATACCATGTATCAGTTGGATGAGGAAGTATTTTGGTGCCTTCAGGCAAACAATAAGGAGATGATAGCTTGATAGCTTGCATTAACCTTCGAGGAAAGCTATGGGGGAGTTTGAACATTGTAAACTGGATGAGTTCGAGCTGGGGACATTTAGGGAATGTGAGAGGGAGTTGGCTGAAGATAGACACAGTAGAATGAAATAGCCTCCATTACTGGATGTGCATTCAGGACCAGTAAAGGCTGTGGCACAAAAATGAGCCTCGTCGAAGAGTGCAAAGTCATGACGTGACACTTTCAGCAATGGGGCTTCAGTTAAATGGACCTTGACTTTAATTGTAAGTTGTTCTCTCTCTCATCTCCTATTTTATTGTTGGGGAGTTGTTTACTATGTTGGAAAGCCATAAGTTGTGGACTGGCCTCTGTCTCAAGCAAGAGTTCTCAACCATAACAAAATATAGGAAAAATAACCCTTCCTGGGACCACTTGGGCTATATGTTTGTCTGAAATTGAACTTTGTGTCAGTGCCAGCTTCATAAACAGATCTACAGCAATTTCACATGGGTAGTGGCTGATATCAAACTGTAATGTGAAAAGATGAAAACAAACAAAAGTGACACATCTGCCACTATCCACAAGTGTAATATAATAAAAAAAAAGCACATATTGGAATTTTCAATCCCGGTTCCATTTAATACTTCTCTTCAAGGGCGTCTTTTGAAGATGGTTATGCATTGTAATCCTAGATCTACGACCACTGGTAGATCAATCTAATGTGTAGCATGGCCCTGACACTCAGGATGTACATCCTTTGCAATTCCCATACAACTCGCCTGGATTACATCACAGTTTTAAACATGTTGTTAATGTTCTAAATTGAAACAAAACAAAATGCAACAAAATTACTTGGTTATGATTAGGCAACAAAACATACAATAAAATTAGTCAACGTTGACTTAGCTTCACATGGGACACAAACAGCGTTCTCCTTGGTGAAACTCCTGTGTTTGTTTGACCCATCCATCTACACCGACCCCACCCTACGTGGATCTCCACTGACTATGATTAGAAAGGTATTTGTGATATGTCAAACACAAACGTAATCCGGGAGAAAACAAGTTTCCCTCGAAACATAATTAACAATGCAGTTTTGTTGTATGGGAACGTAATAGGGATGCTTGTAGTACTCGTATCGATACTCTGTATCAGCGAGTACCCAAATGTAAGTACTTGTATTTGTACTCGATCTGAAAAAAAGTAGTATCGGTGCATCCCTAAAACGTAATGTTTAAGACCAGGTTGCCTTTAGACAAGCTGAATGAACCCATTTAAGTATATTGGGGTTCTCCTATAAAACAGTAGTTGTCCTTATCCACTAATGGAGAAGCTAGGCATGAGGGGAAAACAAAAAAAAATATTTAGGTCAGAATAGAGATTCTTGTTTTCTATCATTTTGAATCAACTCACAAATTCAAATTTTTGATTATTGTATATTACAGTTTCTCCTCGTTAATAAGCTATGCCGTCAGGAACGGGAAAAGACAAAAGTCTGTGCCGTGAGCAGTCAAGCAGTCGAGTGTAGGTGGTAACTATGATGTAATAGAGGAGAAAGGTAGCTGAACCAACCAGCTTTTTTTTTTCAGAGGAGGAACTTGACATGACTCACAATATGCAGTGTTTCAATCTGTTACTGCAGTGTATTGTGTGCTAATACAGGAGGTATTTACTCATATTTTTTTTTCAAAGCCAAGGCCAGATCGACCTACTGTGGGGCCCCGGGGCAAAAATGACCTGTAGACCATAGGGGTTGGAAAGAAAACCATTTCAACTGCATCACATTTTTTTTCTTTTAACCCTCTGAGATCCGCAGGCAGTTTTAGAGTTAGAGTGAAGACCCAGATATCATATGAAACTAAAAAACTCAAGGAACCCATTGACACAAACCATGCTAGCTTGTTGGGAAGGAGGCTAAATAATGCTCCAACGTTGGGCTAAATTTTGGCAAGGAAAAACTGGCATGGTGATTTTCAAAGGGGTATTTTGACCTCTGACCTCAAGATATGTGACTGAAAATGGGTTCTATTGGTACCTTCAAGTCTCCCCCTTATAGACATGCCCACTTTATGATAATCACAGGCAGTTTGGGGCAAAAACCATTCAGTTTTGTGAATGCAGTATGCATTTTTTATTTTCGCCTATACTAAAATGGTGTATTTGAATATTTCTGCATACTGGGGCCCCTAAACAGTTTTGGAATTGCATAAATTGGGTATCACTATAAGGTTGAGACTCTTGTGGATCCAATGAGCCCAACTGTATTCATGTGTGATGATGTTAGTCTCCAAAGTAGCCATTTCATTCTATTGAGACCATTTTTTAAACTTGACTTCACTGTATAAAATGACCTGTAGTGACCTCTAGGATAATCACAGACTCATGAAACTTTACAACCTCAAACCAGAGACCTAGGGCATTCAGAAGATGGATGGTTTTCCAATGTAGATTGACAATAAGGGGGTTTCTGAGCAGTTTACACAACAGAAGTGCTCGCCAACCAATTGCCGAAAAATGCAATTTTTGCAGAAATCTCCAAATGTCAGAGGTTTTTGATACCAAATCACAGCATGGCTTCTTCTATGTTGTTCCTCAAGTTCCTGTGTTTGTTTGACCCTCCCTCCCATCCACCCTGACCCCTTCCCTATGTGGACTATCATTAGAAAGGTAATCGTCCGTGATCATTAGAAATGTGAACATACTATTCATACTGGTCATTAACAGATCCATTCATATTGCGATTTTAATGTAAGTGATGGGGGACAAAATCCACACTCATCCTATGAAAAAAAAATTATATGACGTTAACAGAGGCTTAAATAGTCTGAGACGAATCAAGCAGTCAAATATCTTCCAATGCTGAGATGCAGTGGAGCGACAGCAACAAAAAGAGCTTCAGATAGATTTTGGAGAGTATTTTTACACAGAATGTGGATTTAATCCCTTATCACTTACACTGAAATTTATTTGAGAACAGATCTAATCAGGGCTAGTATGAAAAGGAGGAATGATTCCAAGCAAGAAAAAGCTGTTGTCCATATGGGCATCTGACTATTGTTTTAAGACAGACTTGACAAACTGTGAATCTATCCTTTAAGATCAAATAAAATATACAGAGAGTGGAAGAAATGAGGGATCAGTAGTGGCCTATCAGGTCAGGGAAGATATGCTTATCTCCTGATTTGATACTATCATGATATCTGGGTGCCGATTCGTTACGTATTAAGTACTGCAATTCAATATTACGATTCAATGCTAGTTTTGTTTACTTTTTAAACACTACACCATGGGGGAATGTTGAATCATACACTTCTAGGGAATTTTACTTTGTAAAATCTCTAAATTGATACAGAAGAACTCAAAGTCAGTACTTTCAGTACAGTCACTCAGCGCTTTAATTTTGTCATCTTAAAAAAAGGATATTTTCCACACAATTTTCTCTGCTTGATTCGACAACTGAATTTGATCATGACCTGTTAGCTCACCAGTTATGTTCCACTTCACAGCAGAGTAAAAAATTAGGATGGAATACTGCCTTTCAGAGGCTCCAGGTTCACTGTGTGGGAGTTTAGTGGTGCATACAGCAATTCATGCAGTAACTACCAAAATTCTGCAAGACTCACCTTTTACCCGATAACACGATGCACCTTGTAAACAGAATATAACGTGGAATAATCAAGGATTTAAAGTAGATTTTAACTTCGGTACAAGAGGGTTAACGCCCTTATCATTTATAATGAACTTCATGGTAATTTCCTGAATTGCAAATATTTGATAGTTCTGCATGAATGGCTGTATGCACCACTAACTCCCACACAGTGAACTTAGAGCTTTCAGACACAATAAAAGGCAGTTTTTTAACCTGCTGTGAAGTGGAACGTAATTGGCAAGCAAACAGGTGTTGATCAAATTTATTTATCAAATAAAGCAGCATAAAGCATTTTGTCATGAGACTAGATGTTCAAATGTTGGTGATTCTGAACACTTTTGACTTTTTGTCCATTTTGACTTTAAAGTTTAACTTGAACTTGTTACTTCTGGTCTTTACGGAGCAATATCCATCCATCCATCCATCCATCCGTCCATTCATTATCTGTAACTGCTTAGAGCTGGAGCCGATCCCAGCTGACGTTGGGCGAAGGCGGGGTACACCCTGGACAGGTCTCCAGACTATCACAGGGCTGACACATAGAGACAGACAACCATTCAAGCTCACATTCACACCTACTGTCAATTTAGAGTAAAAAATGAACCTAACCTGCATGTCTAAATATAATAATAATAATAATTAAAGCTGACACCGACCTATAAAACGCTAAAAATGGGCGAGAATCGCACATTAAATTCAAAATGGCTGACTTTCTCTTGAGTTTTGGGCATACCTCCAAAAGGCTTTTTTGTGCGTCTCCACATGTTACATATGTCTGACAAATTTCATACATGTAGGTGAAACCGGAGCGAGTTGCTCAATTTTTCCAACTTTTTAGGGGGCGCTAGCGAGCCATGTTGCAACACCCGAGCCTGAGACCATTGAAATATAAAATTTGTCACCGCGTCTGATAAGTGTGCCAAGTTTAACAACTTTTTGAGCATGATAGGGCCCTAAAAAAGGCAATTCGTTTGGGAGAAAAAGAAAAAGAATAAACACTACAGTGTCAATAGGGTCTTCGCTGGTCCGACGTTGTCGGTGCTCGGGCCCTGATAATGAATTGGACTTATATAGCGCCTTTGAAGAAACCCAAGGACGCTTTAGAAAGAGGGCACACGAAATCATACTGATAAATAAAACAGAGGAAAAAACTGTAGCCAGATAATTAAAACGATTTCAGGCATTTCTGATTTCAGGAGATAGAGAGTTCCAGAGGGCTGGGCTGCGACGCTGAGGGCTATGTCGCCAATAGTCCTCAGTCGGTTGTGGGGGGTGGAGAGCAGACCAGTGTAGTAGTTTCCGGGATCGGGTGTAAGGGTGGAGAAGGTCGGATAGTTACTGGGGGGGAAGGGCATGGAGGGATTTGTAGAATACGTTTTTTGGACTGTGGGAGGAAACCTGAGAAGCCGGAGAAAATCCACGCTAACATGGGGAGAACATGCAAACTCCACACAGAAGGGCCCCAACTCAGATTCAAACCTGCAACCCTCTTGCTGTGAGGCGACAGTTCTAATTAGCCACTGCACCACAGTGCCGCCCTGGAGCAATACATTTCTGATAAAAAAAAAAGTATCATGAGGAAAAAAAAAAATTTTTTAGGGCTGTACTTTACATGCTATCGCAGTCTAGGAAAAGGGAAATCAATGGCTCAAAAGCATGGAACCTGAATCTGGGGTTGTCCAGGTTATTCACGAGATCCCCTTCATCCATTTGAATATTCCTCCAAAAGTGCCCACCTGCAGCTCTAATGCTCAATACGTTGGTAAGATGGCCATGAGCGCAGCACAACCAAATGCAGTCCGCTATTCATGAGCTGTGAATGGGGAGATGAGTAGCACTTAACAATGATGGCTGAGCTTCCCACACACACCGAGAGCACTTGCACCCCTCCTACGTTCAAGTACGCTAACACACACACACACACACCGACACACACATTAGGTGACAGGTATCGTCACTCACAGGTCCCCTACCAAGCCCACTTGCTTTAAGTTCCGAGATCATTTTATTGGCGACATTAAAATTAAAGAATCAGCCCTCATGAAGCCGTCTTTGGGTGAGAAGGAAAGCAGAGGCGTCTTCACACCTGTCTGATGATGAATCACAGGGTGGCCTGAGGGCGTTCTCTTGCCGCACCACTGAGTATCGGGCAGCAAAGGTATAGGGGTATAGGAAATAATGAGAAACAGCAGGGTGAGAAAGACAACGAGGGATAAAAAAGACGGAAAAGAGCTGAAGACAGACAGAAGGATGGGCGGAAGAAAGAGGGGAGGACAGAGAAAATGAAAATCACTCACTTGGAGCAGAGCCTTCTTAATTACTCTCCCCACATCCTGTCTCCACTCGGGTATGTCGGGGTTGAACTCGTCCAGATTAGGGGAGAAAGATAAAAGTAGAGATTTGAAGAATTCTGTCGAGGAGAGTCGGGGGAGAATCAGCCATTAATTCACTCGGATCCGGGGGCATTATTCTCAGGGAGCTGTGCCAACTGTCATTTTGCTCAAGTTGAGTTTCAGGTAGTTAACACTTGATGAATAGAGGAAGGGTTTCTCATATCCCCTGCACTTCCCTTTGGCTAAATGTTCCAGATGCACTTCTAGATAATTAGAAAGTGTCACAGTTTTATGCTAACCCATCCACAGGTAATAAATCATTGCATTTTACAGATACTTTCATACTTCATTTCAAATGAAGACATATTCTTTAGAGCTTCCAACAGCAGTGTGATATATTTTACTCAAGTAGGAGCGGTTTTATTTCAAAAACATTTTACACACGGCGGAGTCAGAATATGACAGTTTACAATTATCTGACTGAAATGATGAATTCTGTAATATTTAACTGCAAGAGTGCATTTTTTGAACATATAAAAGAAGTCAAAAGATGTCAACACATTTGTTAGCTCCAGAATTAGAAAAAAATGAATACTGACCTCTGACAGCTATGGTCTTGGTATCCTGCAGTATGGTGCTGGCTGCAGCCACTTGGACCGTGATGGTGTGCATTCCGTCGTTGGGGAAGGTGTGTGAGATGCTCCCGTCCAACGTTACCATGGGCTGCAAGCGCAAAAGATGCAGGTACAAAATGTCACACTTGTCATGCAGATGGACTTTATTGCTTTAATCACCAGACATTTTAGGCTACAGTATCTGGCCTTCATCAGGGTGGTGTCCCAGGTTGACTCTAGTTTTCTCATATGCAGTCCATCCATCTGTGGTGTGACGTATAGATCATCAAAAACCGGGATTGGTTTTAGAGCGATATGAAGTTTGGTTAAAGTAGGGGTGTGTTCAAGCGCCTTTGTAGCCAAGTGATTTTTGCCGAGTTACAGCAAATGCCATATAACCGCAACGTCCCGGGTTCGATTCCAGACTGGGACCTTTGTATCATACCCCTCTTGACGTGATTGGTCAATACTACTCGGACTACAAATGGAAACCAGAACGCTTCCAGTACCAAAGTCTTGTTCTGTTGCATTCATATGCAGAATCTGTTTATAGGCATCAACCATAGATTGCCCTCAAAATTAGTTAGTGACGTACATGAAACCTGCCTTGGCGGAGGTCTGTGATCTCCGAGTGCACTTCTAGTTTTAAATATTTATTTAGTAAGAGAAGTTTCAGAGAGTCCAGCTCTCTTTTTTGCAGGAGGCCTTGACCACACTCACGCGCCATCATCATGTTAAATTTGTCCAATACTTGACAAAATACTAATGACATTTCCATAATCCTCAGCTGTATTTTCCGTTTACTGCTATTTAGCAAATGTTATTATACGAGGTGGATAGGCAGCCACAGCCGGAAAACATCTTTAGTCTTGATGAAAAGGTAGCTGGAAAAATGTGGTTGAAAGAGTGCAGTGATGTATAAGTTACATGACTGGCAACTGGAGGCAACCTCAGACACCATGACGAAGGTTTGTTGAACGAACCATCCCGATCCGTGCGTCACTGTGTTTATGTTCCATACATAAGTTCCATACACTTCTCAAGCACTCAAGCACTCATGTCAAGGTGATGTTTTACCAGATGTAATTACTTAATGATAATTATACATTATATGATTTTCAATTACACAGATAAAAGCCAACATACAGTAGCATGCAAAAGAAAATGAAGACTGAAATGTGCATTAATGAGCCTTAATGTGCTGGAAGAAGTACCTCAGTATTGTTGCCCAGCCACCAGAAGTAAGTAACAGTACGCGAGTGGCTGGGTAAGACCACAGCTGTGATGTTCACCTCCTTGTTCTTTATTACCACGAAGGGAGCGAGAAGCTGGACATGCTCCACAGGACCTAAGAAAAAAAAACACCACGGAGGAGCTGATGTTATGTGAGGCGACTTCTAAAGAGACACATTTGAGCTTTTCATTCAAATAAGTAAAAAAAGCCAATTGGCAAGATCACAAATCCTAAGTACATGGGGTGTGAAGCTTGTTCAGGCAGAGAAAACACCAAACTTTTATATGACAGCGTGGTGTGCTCAGGTTTTATCCCACAGTCCAATGTGAGTCCAATTTCAACTCAGGTGAAATGATAAATAGTCCTAAGGTGGGAGGGTGAGTGTGACCTGTCCAGTGTGATTCCTTGCATCCCGCCTAGTGGGATAGTATCCACCCCCCGTACCCTGAACTGAATAAGTGAATAAGAAAATGGTAAATGGATTGCATTAATGTAGCACTTCTCTACCTTAACAGAAAAAAAAAAAACACTTTACAATTGGCGTAACCCTCTATTCACTCATTCACACACATACTCACACACATTGGGAGCAATTTGAGGTTCAGTGTCTTGCACAAGGACACTTTAAAGGTCCCATATTGTAAAAAGTGAGATTTTCATGTATTTTATATAATAAAGCAGGTTTCAGTAATATATAAATACTGTGAAGGTGAGCGAAATGCTTAATCCATGGAGAAATACACACAGCCCGTATTCAGAAACTGTGTGTTTGAAACAACCATTTAGGATTTCTGTCCATTTGTGATGTCACAAGTCTACAATATTTAGACAATTTCACAGTTTTAAAAGTAAACATTCTAAATGTGTCCCAGTTTATTTCCTGTTGCAGTGTATGTGAATGTCATCAGCTGATGGGAACCCAATGGACCCACATGGACCCAAGCTGTTGCCTAGCAACGCAATTCTGGTGCCATTGTGTTGAAATGCGCTAAAATGGAGCGTTTCAGACAGAAGGTAAAAACAGGCATATTCAGCCAGACAGTATGAGGAAAATAATGTGATTTTTGAACATTAAAGCATGGAAACATATTCTTGTAGAAACCCAAAATGCAAGTGTGAACCTGAAAAAACATGCATGATATGTCTCCTTTAACATGTGGACAGAAAAAATGGTGGTTTGGTTAGATAATGAAAGAGTAAACACATCCTGATAATCAAAGTGCTATTTCATTTAATTTCATTTATTCCGCTGGAAATTATGTTCAAGGTAGCCATTTAGTTTTTGTTTTGTTTTGTTTACAAGATGTTTCTGAAAACATTTGAGGAGAGAAATAGGCATTACAGTAACAGAATATTGATTCATATTTGATCAGCGCTGCCTAGTTTGATGGCATTCTTTCAAAACTTGTTCACTGTCGCAGTTTAGTACTATATGTATGTCATTTTTTGGAAACATCATAGCCTTCCATTCTAGTTATTTGCTAACACACTTGATTTCTATACCTGACAAACAGCAAATCCATCTCCTGGAACTGATCACTAAAAGTTGGCTTGAATAATTTAGAATGGCAGGCGATCAAATGTTTCCATCCAGTATACAGTGGTGACAGCAAAAACAAAACCCCTTATGTTAAAAGGTCCTTGTGGGTCTGTAACTATGGTGATGGAGACCAAAAAAAAGTACTGCAAATATGTTGACACCATCATGTAGTTTTAAAATGATACCTTCTGGATAATGCTTCCGAACCTCCCCACCAAGAACCTAATAGGACCTGACAGGGGTCTGGGTTGCTTTACACTAATCTCGAGGATGAAGCTCCCCCGCCGCGGACAGATGTAATACACTGCTTTGGTGGGAAATACTCCAACGGAAAGGTTTCTGTAGTGCTGTGGTTTGGGGTGCTCGTCTCGCAAAGGCTTCCGTTGGCTCTCATCCTCTTTAACCAGAACTAATCTTTATCCCCACTTTGAGATGCTCAGTGTGTGTGTGTGTGTGTGTGTGTGTGTGTGTGCGTGCGTGTGTGTGTGTGTGAGTGTGTGTGTGTGTGTGTGTGTGTGAATGAGAAAAGGAGCGAGAGTCATTTGGTATTAAATATGCTCAGCCGAGAAATTATTGTAGTAGTTTTTTGGCATTTTCCCAGCTAAAATTATTGCCATCAGAAATGTATGAATACAGAACACACCGGCTGACACATAAGGATGGCAAGAGGTTAAATTAAAATGGATTCAACAAGTCGATGAAAGATCAACTAACAAGACAAAGAGGCGATTCAACACATACTGAAAAGGATCTTGGGTAATTCCCCTTGTGAACTCAAAATGATACACTATTTCATCGCTGTCTGAATAGAGCTGGAGAAAGCATGACGGTCCTGTAATTTGTTATGTTGTGCTGCTGCGTAAAAGCTTGCTCCATTTTAAAATAAGCCATTGTTCTGGTGTTGTATCCTCAGATAACTGGCAATTAGTTGCAGTGGCCTTGCAGGCCCCCACTTCTCATTCTCTCTGCCCACAGTGAAACCTTGCATAAGCAAGTTTGTTATGACCTTTCTCCCCAAAAGTTGTTTGTGTTTACCACAGCTGCTATATTACATAATCCTGTGGTATAGGTCAGTGCAGTTCACTTCAGATGAGTTTAGCATGGATCAACAGTGGGGCTGTCATTCAGTGGAACATATTTGAGCACCTGGAGCTAGGCAACATAAATCATCGTCGCTGTTGGGCGGAAATCTCCTATGTTCAAAAGCGTCAGGAAATGAAAAAAAACAAAAACGTTTCTTAATTGAATACTTAACTGTCAAAGTTGGTCATTTTTCTTTATATATAGTCAAACACTTTCATGTGTTATTATATTCTTAACCCTATATATATATATATATATATACACAAACAATGCTGTATTTAAATCTTTACCATCTTTGACTAGACATCTTTGACTAGTGTTCAATTATATAGCGTCTTTTGAGCAGTTAGAGCATTAAAGGTGCTCAATGCGTAATTCAGAGCATATCTATTGCCTCCACATCGAGAACCTTGGATTAAAACACACACAGAGGGAGAGCGACATTCTCTGCTCAGGTACACATTACTTACTTAACTCTACTGTACATGTGTTGCTATATTAATGCTCTGAATCCTGTATATAGAAGCTTTTATAGTGAGTAGAAATATTGGTTAAACATTTTGTAACCCTAAAATCTAAGTTGGCGGTACATTTTTAGCCCTGAGTGGGCCACATGTCTGCAGGTAGTCCTTTCAGACTGCATACAGTCACTACAACCATCACCAGTAAGGAAGAGCAGCCACCCTTAGCCTGCATGTAGCCCGAGAAGCCATAAAAAACAGACTAACAGCAAGATTTGAAATTGAAACAGCAGCACTTACATATGACATGCAGGAAGAGTGTTGTGGTGTCATAACCCAGCGTGTTCTCTGCCAGCGCCGTGACACGGAATATTCCAGCAGACTTGTAGACGTGTTTGATCCCCTCCTCGGTCCAGCTCAGGTTGGAGTAGGACACGGCTGTGCCATCGCCGAAATCCAGCTGGATGTTGGTGCGCATAGAGTCGCCCTGAAACACAGCACAGCAGAACCTCATTCAGCTAAAGATAAACACTATGCACTGATATCACCTTTTTCACATGAAAACACCCTCGCCACCACAGAAAGACCAAACACAATGGTCTACATCGCCAAACATATTAACCCTGCAGAATAGGCAGAATATTTTTGGCATCATTGGGCAAAAATTCCAAAATAACCTTTCAGCATATTGTTATTCGATGTGATGCCTAGTTTGACCGTTTGATTGGAGTTTTGCGAGTGATTGACAGTTGTGATCACTAAAATTTGCAAAAATAGTCCAATCACAAGTCTGCGAATTTTAACAACTGACACACTCCATAAAATATTCAAGAAGCGCTGTTATAAATCTTGGTCGATTAAAATCAAACTTTGACCTCAACAAACAACCTTCCAAGAAATATGTCGATGCCTATTCATCTTCATCTCAAAATTCAAACAACAATTTCCACATACTCAAAACTAATGGAGCTTGTTAAGAGCACTGCAATGTCTGGCAGGAAGAACTATCTGATTCATGACCTTAATTCATGTGAGAAAAAGACAAAACTAGAATTATCACCTCACAGTTGTATGCCTCCACCAACCAGTCAAGTTTCAGTTTACATCCACGTGTGTCCAAAATGTCATCACTTTAGACTTTTGTGTGAAATTCTCATAGTTAGCATATGAATCCTTGAGTTATGGACAAAAATATGATTTGTGAGGTCACAGTGACCTTTGACCACTGTTAGAACCCTCAAGTTTAATACACCTCTGTCTCAGGAAGCACTCACTTGAACCAGTTCTCCATTCAAAGAGACCCGGTTCTCAGCTCTACTGGTGTGACCCAGTTGATGACCTTATAGCTGAAAACTGTTTAAACTGGTGGCGAGGAGATTCACCTAGCTCCTCACTGCCTTCCTCTGGACGCCAACCACGCTGCTGCTGCTGGTGAAAAGACTGGCTGAGTAGCCCTGGAGCCAGG
>CAKALG010045917.1:0-13492 GCA_916700815.1 Helicolenus hilgendorfi
TGGGCTATCTGGTCACTAAAGTGGTGGCTGTTGATGTGGACTCTGGACAGAATGCCTGGCTCTCCTATAAACTGCAGAAAGCCACAGACAGGGCGCTGTTTGAAGTGGGCTTACAGAATGGAGAAATAAGAACTATCCGCCAAGTCACTGATAAAGATGCTGTGAAACAAAGACTGACTGTTATAGTGGAGGACAACGGGCAGCCCTCTCGTTCAGCTACAGTCATTGTTAACGTGGCGGTGGCGGACAGCTTCCCTGAAGTGCTGTCTGAGTTCACTGACTTTACACACGACAAGGAGTACAATGACAACCTGACTTTTTACTTAGTGTTGGCTCTGGCTGTAGTCTCCTTCCTCTTCATTACGTGTTTAGTGGTTATTATATCAGTGAAGATCTACAGGTGGAGACAGTCTCGCGTCCTGTACCACTCCAGTCTCCCTGTGATTCCATATTATCCACCACGTTACTCAGACACTTTGGGGACAGGGACTCTCCAACACGTGTACAACTACGAGGTGTGCAGGACGACTGACTCCAGAAAGAGTGACTGTAACTTCGGAGGAGCTGGTAGTCAGAACGTGCTGATAATGGACCCCAGTTCTACAGGGACGATGCAGCGGATACAGAGTGAGAAGAGCATCCTGGATGAACCAGACTCTCCTCTAGAGGTCAGTTCAGTTTCATCACATGACTCAAAGATATGATACCTGGTGCTGTGTGCCCTAAAACCCCACATTTCCTTCCTGCTGACTGTTTACTGTATATGTTCAGTCAACTGACAGCTGTTGAGTCTTATATAGCTGGAATGAAATTGTTGAACTGAATTAGGGCCTCACAACTAAATTCATAATATGTCTATATAGATGTGGAGGCAATTTCTGTTAAATAAGGACTCAAGAACAAAACAGCGTCTTTCTGAGTTGTATGACACACTTGCAAGTAGGCACACAACCATCAACATAAAATGTTCAAGGCTTAGAGCACTGAGTCTCTCTGTTTAGCAGTATTTATTTGCATGCAGTTGTACATCTCACAGTCTTCTCTGTCTGACACTTCTGTCCTTTTAAAGTACCTGTTCTCAAATAGGCACTGCATGTTTGTTGACCAAGAATGCAACACAGAAACTAAAATAGACTTCAAAGACAATGAGAGACGCTTGTCAGGGCCTTAGGAATGGCTGCATGTTTGTATTTTTCCAGCACAGTAGAGCAGCAATGAAGTAGTTCGCTTTGCTTACTGAATGTGACTCTTGTATCTGGTATCAAATGACTGATAACTTGTTCGTTTTTGCAGTAAACTGTGAGTGGAGTTTAGTAAGTGATTTTAATAGGATATCAGTATTTTTAGTCTGATATTCCACACCCTTGCTCTGGCTCCTGCTCTTCTTTCATTGCATGTGTAGTGCTACTGATTTCAGTACCATGGACAGCGACATTCCATTACTTTTTACATTATAGTGGTATGTTGCATTTTGGGAAGTAATTTATAATTTCTATCAGTACAGCATTGGATGGGATGTCATTCCAGTGTATGTAATCCTTTCTGCTGTTGTTTCAACTATTCAATTGACTGCGTCTTTTCAACATAACGCAAGTGTAATAGTAGTAAACAACTGATCACTAGCTGTTTATATTCACAGGCTATAAATGTTTTGTCTTTAAGTCCTAGTAGTTCAGGATCTCGACTCCAAGTGACGCTGTTGGTCAGCAAAACGATTTCAGTGTTACCAGCCAGCCTGTTCCCCTCCCTCACTACCATACTTTAGCTCAACTGCGGAGATACTGTCCTTCGTGGGAGGACAGGGCGTGTAGAGGCTTTTTACATTTGTCTTTGGATTATACGAGGAGCACGTTGTCATCTAAAAGCAGTACAATTTATCTAAGCTGGACTACAGTTTTCTTCAAGTGAGGACACATCATTCATCACGATCTATTGCTTTTGATATGGCGACCCGAGGCTCTAGAAGTGTAAGATGGCGACTGTCTTTATTACGATGTCAAGTGGGATTTCTCATTTTGCTCAGTTATATGGGTGATAGAGTGGCTGGACAGATTCGCTATTCGATTCCGGAGGAGATGAAGAAAGGCTCCCTGATTGGTAATGTAGCACAGGACCTCGGTCTGGATCTAAAGAGGCTCCGTTCTGGTCGGGCCCGTATCGTGACCGGAGAAAACATCCAGTACACCGAGCTGAAGACAGACAAAGGGACGCTGGTAGTGAATGAGAGAATAGACCGAGAGCAGCTTTGCGGAGATGTCACACCGTGCAGCTTCAGCTTCGAAATCATTTTGGAAAATCCAATTGAGTTGCATCGTATAATGGTCGAAATATTGGATGTAAATGACCATTCGCCCGTGTTTAGAAATAACCACGTACGTATGGAAATAAGCGAGTCTGCTGTAATAGGCTCTCGCTTCGTGTTGGAAAGTGCGGAGGACCCAGACGTAGGTGTTAATGGACTACAAAATTATGTTTTAAGCACAAGCGTCAATTTTGTCCTGAAACAACACGCTAACCCAGACGGCAGTAAATTTGCAGAAATCATCCTACAGAAACCTCTAGACAGAGAGGAGCAACCCCACCTCTCGTTTAAGCTGATAGCAGTGGACGGGGGAACACCGCAGAGATCTGGTACAGTAAATATTGATATCACCGTATTAGATGCCAATGACAACCCTCCTGTATTCAATCAGTCTGTGTACAGGGCTACTGTATTAGAAAATGCAACATCAGGGACTCACGTTATAACCGTAAATGCCACAGACGCTGACAGCGGATCATACGGTGTGGTGACGTATGCATTTTCTAATTTGAAGGAAAACGTGGCTGATACTTTTAACATTGACAAGACAACTGGTAAAATAACGGTTTCCGGACAAATCGATTTTGAAAAGGACAAAAAACATGAAATAAGAGTTGAAGCTAAAGATCAGGGGGGGTTGACAGATCTCAGTAAGGTAATAATTGATATTGTTGATGTTAATGATAATGCACCAGTTCTAAACGTCATGTCCTTTTCTAGTCCCGTGTCTGAGGATGTTCCAATAGGCTCCACTATAGCTGTTTTTAATGCTAAAGACACAGACTCTGAAAGAAACGGTCAGATCATGTGCACAATAGATAATAATTTTCCTTTTAAAATAACATCCTCTTTGACTAATTACTACTCGCTCGTTTCAGATACAGCTTTTGACCGTGAAAAAACACCAGAATATAACATTACTATTACTGCAACAGATTCAGGTTCCCCGCCTCTGTCAAGTGCCATCCAGTTGCACCTTACTATTTCTGACATTAATGACACCCCCCCCCTGTTTGATAAATTAATGTATAATGCTCAAATTACAGAAAATAATTCCCCTGGAATGTCAATCATCACTCTCAGCGCACAGGACTCTGACTGGAACCAAAATGCGAGAATATCTTATATCTTGGAAGACACGCAAGTCGGTGGTTTTCCAATCTCTACGTATGTATCCATGAACTCTGAAACTGGAGTTCTTAGTGCGATTCGTTCCTTTGATTATGAGCAAATTAAACAGCTTCAGCTAGTAGTCAAAGCGCAGGATGGAGGTTCCCCTCCACTCAGTAGCAACGTTACTGTGAAATTGATGATCCAGGACCAGAACGACAACCCTCCTCAGGTCCTGTACCCAGTCCAGACTGGTGGCTCCCTGGTAGCTGAAATGGTGCCTCGTTCAGCAGATGTGGGCTATCTGGTCACTAAAGTGGTGGCTGTTGATGTGGACTCTGGACAGAATGCCTGGCTCTCCTATAAACTGCAGAAAGCCACAGATAGGGCGCTGTTTGAAGTGGGCTTACAGAATGGAGAAATAAGAACTATCCGCCAAGTCACTGATAAAGATGCTGTGAAACAAAGACTGACTGTTATAGTGGAGGACAACGGGCAGCCCTCTCGTTCAGCTACAGTCATTGTTAACGTGGCGGTGGCGGACAGCTTCCCTGAAGTGCTCTCTGAGTTCACTGACTTTACACACGACAAGGAGTACAACGACAACCTGACTTTTTACTTAGTGTTGGCTCTGGCTGTAGTCTCCTTCCTCTTCATCACGTGTTTAGTGGTTATTATATCAGTGAAGATCTACAGGTGGAGACAGTCTCGCATCATGTATCACTCCAGTCTCCCTGTGATTCCATATTATCCACCACGTTACTCAGACACTTTGGGGACAGGGACTCTCCAACACGTGTACAACTACGAGGTGTGCAGGACGACTGACTCCAGAAAGAGTGACTGTAAGTTCGGAGGAGCCGGTAGTCAGAACGTGCTGATAATGGACCCCAGTTCTACAGGGACGATGCAGCGGATACAGAGTGAGAAGAGCATCCTGGATGAACCAGACTCTCCTCTAGAGGTGAGGTGCAATACGCAAAGTAATCGCTTTTTGAAACATTGTTTCTCTGAACTGAACTGAAAGTGCAATGGGTAGCTGGTTACAGTTTAGCTGAAAACAAGTGCTCCCGGTTCTTTTCAGCACCACACTGTGGACAGCTCCTCTTTATCTTACAGTGCTTTCGGCTTGAAATCTTTCCTCTTTCCTCATAATTTCTAAACATAAATGGTATTATGTATAAATACTACAACTACTACTACTATTACTGCTACTACTACTACTACTGCTACTATTAATACAACTGCTGCTACTTCTACTACTACTACTAATAATAATAATAATAATGATAATGATATAAAAACCAAGTTCTCTTGGTTATTTTCAGCACCACAGTGCGGACAGCTTCTCTTTAACTGACAGTTTTTTTCTTTCAGCTTTTCTCATGACTTTTAATAAGAAATGTTCCTGCGTATAAATACTCCTCTTCCTACCAGTACTACTACTACTACTACTACTACTACTAAATCATTATTATTATTATTATTATTACTATTATTAATAAAGTAAGTAGTCATTATATTACAGACATCTGTATTTTTATATATTTCTTTGCTTTGATACTCCCTTCATTAGTTACTTCCAAACCGTTTGGTGTTCACGTTTTGGACTCTAAGCGACGCTGTTGAACTAGAATATAATGTGGACCCATAATCTCTCTGTTGCAGTTCAGGGGCGTTTTTTGTCAGACCTTATTGACGTAGGCTTAGAGGGAGCATCAGGAAACATACATCTCGAAAGACAGGGGTGTTTTTTTTGGAGGCTAGCGGCTTTATTTCTCTTTTTTTAATACATGAACAAAGCACATCTGGAAGAGTGGATGTTATTGAATTCAGGTCGGAGGATCTTGGTTGTTTTTTTCCTTGGAATATTTCCCTTTCTGACATGGCGCATCAGCAGCCACTCTGCAAATGGCGTTTGCATTTCGGACCTCAGCTGGTAATGTTTCTTTTGTTGCTGTGCTTCTGTAATATCGTCGCTGGGCAGATCCGCTACTCGATACCAGAGGAGATGAAGAAGGGCTCTCTTATCGGTAACGTAGCACAGGACCTCGGTTTGGATCTGAAGAGGCTCCGTTCTGGTCGGGCCCGTATCGTGACCGGAGAAAACATCCAGTACACCGAGCTGAAGACAGACAAAGGGACGCTCGTAGTGAATGAGAGAATAGACCGAGAGCAGCTTTGTGGAGACGTAACGCCGTGCAGCTTCAGCTTTGAAATCATTTTAGAAAATCCCATGGAGCTACACCACATCACAATTGAAGTGTTAGATGTGAATGATCATCCTCCGGTATTCAAGAAATCAGATATTATGTTAGACATAAGCGAGTCAGCTAACCTTGGGGCACGATTTGTGCTGGACAGTGCGGAGGATCCTGATGTTGGTGTCAATGGCCTGCAAAATTATGCCTTATCTCCAAATGACAATTTCGTTTTAAAGCAGCATGTAAATCCAGACGGGAGTAAATATGCCGAGATGGTGCTTCAGAAGCAGTTAGACAGAGAGGATGCCCCCCATCTCTCTTTAAAGCTCATAGCAGTAGATGGTGGGAATCCGCAGAGATCTGGTACAGTAAATATAGACATTAACGTTTTAGATGTAAATGACAATGCTCCCGTTTTCAACCAGTCAGTGTATAAAGCTACGGTGATAGAAAACGCAGCAAAGGGCACTAATATCGTTACTGTTAATGCTACAGATGCAGATAGTGGATCGAATGGTTACATCACATATTCAATTTCAAACATGAAGAGCAATATAGCTGATTTGTTGTCCATAGATCAAGTCTCTGGTGTATTGTCTGTTTCGGGCCCAATAGATTTTGAAAAGGATAAAAAGTACGAGCTAAGAATTGATGCAAAAGATCAGGGAGGTTTAACGGATTCAAGTAAAGTGATAATTGAAGTAAATGACGTAAATGACAACGCCCCTATCATCAGTGTCATGTCATTCACTAGTCCTGTATCAGAAGACTCTCCTCCTGGTACAACTATTGGCATTATAAATGTAAAAGACATCGATTCAGGTGATAACGGACAGGTAAACTGTAGAGTAGAACAAAATGCACCATTCAAGATTAAATCCAGTTTAAGAAATTACTATACTTTGGTAACAGATACTGTATTAGATCGTGAAAGTGTTACAGAGTATAACATCACTGTTGTTGCGACAGATGCAGGAATGCCTCCTCTCTCGACAAAAAGAACCTTTCATTTAAAGGTCTCTGATGTGAACGATAATGCTCCAGTGTTTTCACAAAGTGTTTACAACGCGTTTATTGCTGAAAATAACTCTCCAGGTGTTTCTGTTCTCACTGTTAGGGCTAAAGATCCTGATGAAAACCAAAATGCTCGTATATCTTATATTCTGGAGGATTCTGATATTGACGGATCTCCAGTTTCAGAATATGTTTCAATAAATGCAGAAAGCGGAGTGACACATGCAGTGCGCTCATTTGATTATGAGCAAATCAAACAGCTGGTTTTCGTTGTTAAAGCGCAGGATGGAGGTTCCCCTCCACTCAGTAGCAATGTGACTGTGAAATTAATAGTCCAGGACCAGAATGACAACCCTCCTCAAGTCCTGTACCCAGTCCAGACTGGTGGCTCGCTGGTGGCTGAAATGGTGCCTCGTTCAGCAGATGTGGGCTATCTGGTCACTAAAGTGGTGGCTGTTGATGTGGACTCTGGACAGAATGCCTGGCTCTCCTATAAACTGCAGAAAGCCACAGACAGGGCGCTGTTTGAAGTGGGCTTACAGAATGGAGAAATAAGAACTATCCGCCAAGTCACTGATAAAGATGCTGTGAAACAAAGACTGACTGTTATAGTGGAGGACAACGGGCAGCCCTCTCGTTCAACTACAGTCATTGTTAACGTGGCGGTGGCGGACAGCTTCCCTGAAGTGCTGTCTGAGTTCACTGACTTTACACACGACAAGGAGTACAATGACAACCTGACTTTCTACTTAGTGCTGGCTCTGGCTGTAGTCTCCTTCCTCTTCATCACGTGTTTAGTGGTTATTATATCAGTGAAGATCTACAGGTGGAGACAGTCTCGCGTCCTGTATCACTCCAGTCTCCCTGTGATTCCATATTATCCACCACGTTACTCAGACACTTTGGGGACAGGGACTCTCCAACACGTGTACAACTACGAGGTGTGCAGGACAACTGACTCCAGAAAGAGTGACTGTAAGTTCGGAGGAGCCGGTAGTCAGAACGTGCTGATAATGGACCCCAGTTCTACAGGGACGATGCAGCGGATACAGAGTGAGAAGAGCATCCTGGATGAACCAGACTCTCCTTTAGAGGTCAGTTCAGTTTTATCACCTGACTCAAAGATACAATCCCTGATGCTGTGTGCCCCCAAATCCCACATTTTCTTCCCTGCTGACTGTTTACTGTATATGTTTACTCGATTGCCAGCTGTTTTTAATTTAAATTGACTATCATAAAGAATAAAGAGAGAGACAAACTCCACGTAAGAAGAGGTCGTGTTGAATGGGTGGGCCAAAAAATATCGGACTGTCACCCAGGAGACCGCTGTTCATGTAACGACACTTCTATAGTTATTCCAACACAAAACCACGATCTTTTCCTAAACCAAACCAAGTTGTTTCCTGTGAAACGGAAGTTTATTTTGAAAATACTGAATGCATGTAATGAGCGGAAATTGACACATGTCGCTGCATATTATTAGATATTATATAGGAGAACGCATGAGGAATAACGTTTCGTAAGATGAAGTGTTGTATGAGGATACAACCATCAAGTGGTTCACTTTGTGTACTGAATGTAACCTATATATTCCGAGTTAAATGCCTGATTATTTGCTAGTTTTTGCAGCTACTGACTGGAATTTATTTACCTGAGTTTAATTTGATATCAGCATTTTTTAGTTCCATATTCCACACCTTTGCTCAGGCTACTGCTATTATTTCACTGCATTCGTGGTGCTGCTGGTTTCAGTACCACGGACAGTGACATTCTTTTACCTTTTTACATTTTAGTCAAATTCTGCCTTTTCGGAAGAAATTTCCATTTCAGTACAACATTGGATGAGATGTTATTGCAGTTCATGTACTGCTTTCTGCTGTTTCTGCTTCCTGCTCTCTAGTTGACACCAGCTTGTCAACATAACGCAAATGGAAAGTTTACTAATAGTAAACAACTGATCACTAGCTGTGTATGTTCACAGGCTTTAAAAGTTTTGTTTTTAAGTCACAGTAGTTCAGGATTTCGACTCCAAGTGACGCTGTTGGTCAGCAAAACGATTTCAGTGTTACCAGCCAGCCTGTTCCCCTCCCTCACTACCATACTTTAGCTCAACTGCGGAGATACTGTCCTTCGTGGGAGGACAGGGCGTGTAGAGGCTTTTTACATTTGTCTTTGGATTATACGAGGAGCACGTTGTTATCTAAAAGCAGTGAAGCTGGACTACAGTTTTCTTCAAGTGAGGACGCATTATTCATCACGATCTATTTCTTTTGATATGGCGACCCGAGGCTCCAGAAGTGTAAGATGGCGACTGTCTTTTCTGTTACGGTGTCAAGTGGGATTCCTCATTTTGCTCAGTTATATGGGTGATAGAGTGGCTGGACAGATTCGCTATTCTATACCAGAGGAGATGAAGAAAGGCTCTCTGATAGGTAACGTAGCACAGGACCTCGGTCTGGATGTGAAGAGGCTCCGTTCTGGCCGTGCGCGTATCGTGACCGGAGAAAACATCCAGTACACCGAGCTGAGGACAGACAAAGGGACGCTGGTAGTGAATGAGAGAATAGACCGAGAGGAGCTTTGCGGAGACGTCACACCGTGCAGTTTCAGCTTCGAAATCATTTTAGAAAACCCAATCGAGCTTCATCGTGTCACTGTCGAGATTTTAGATATAAACGATAATACTCCTTTCTTTGTGAATAAAGACATCCAGTTCGAAATGAGCGAATCTGCTACAATTGGAGCAAAATTTCCTGTTGAAAGTGCAGTTGATCCTGACGTTGGACTAAACGCATTGCAAAATTACATTCTCTCTCCGAATAATTATTTCATCCTGAAACAACATTCAAATCCAGACGGCAGTAAATACGCTGAGTTGGTGCTCCAGAAGCCATTAGACAGAGAGGAACGACCCAGTCTCCCTCTAAAGGTAATAGCTGTCGACGGTGGAGACCCACAGAGATCTGGCACGGTGAATATAAATATATCTGTTTTAGACGCAAACGATAATGCTCCTGTATTCAACCAGTCCGTTTACAGGGCCACCGTTGTGGAAAATGCGCCAAAAGGGACTTATATTACAACAGTGAACGCTAGTGATGCAGACACAGGCATTAACGGGGAAATAATATTCAGTTTTTCGAAAATAAAAGGCATTACGGTCGATATTTTTATCATCGATGAAAACACAGGTGTGATATCAGTTGCTGGACTAATAGACTTTGAAAAAGAGAGAAAGTATGAGCTTAGGTTAGAGGCAAGGGATCGAGGAGGTTTAATTGGGACCAGTAAGGTTATAATTGATGTTAGTGACGTCAATGACAATGTTCCATTGATTAATATCATGTCATTTTCTAATACTATATCAGAAGATGCCCCTCTCGGCACAACAATAGCTGTTATCAATGTCAAAGACGCCGATTCAGAGAAAAATGGACAGATACAATGTGCTACAGACAAAACGCTGCCCTTTAAAATCCAGTCGTCATTAACCAACTACTATAATTTGGTGGCGGATCAGCATTTTGATAGAGAGACTATATCTGAATACGATATTACAATAATGGCCACCGACTCAGGATCTCCTCCTCTTTCTAGCTCTGTCACACTGCAACTTAGAATCTCTGACGTGAACGATAACGTTCCATTGTTCGATAAAAACTCATATTCTGCTTACGTCACAGAGAATAATTCACCTGGAATGTCCATCACCGCAGTTAGCGCGCGAGACTCTGACTGGAATCAAAACGCGAGAATATCATATTTCCTCGAGGACACACGAATCAGCGGTAATCCAGTGACTAACTATGTGTCCATTAACTCTGAAACTGGGGATTTACATGCGTTGCGTTCGTTCGATTATGAGCAAATGAAAGAACTTCAGCTAGTAGTCAAAGCGCAGGATGGAGGTTCCCCTCCACTCAGTAGCAACGTGACTGTGAAATTAATAGTCCAGGACCAGAACGACAACCCCCCTCAGGTTCTGTACCCAGTCCAGACTGGTGGCTCTCTGGTGGCTGAAATGGTGCCTCGTTCAGCAGATGTGGGCTATCTGGTCACTAAAGTGGTGGCTGTTGATGTGGACTCTGGACAGAATGCCTGGCTCTCCTATAAACTGCAGAAAGCCACAGACAGGGCGCTGTTTGAAGTGGGCTTACAGAATGGAGAAATAAGAACTATCCGCCAAGTCACTGATAAAGATGCTGTGAAACAAAGACTGACTGTTATAGTGGAGGACAACGGGCAGCCCTCTCGTTCAGCTACAGTCATTGTTAACGTGGCGGTGGCAGACAGCTTCCCTGAAGTGCTGTCTGAGTTCACTGACTTTACGCATGACAAGGAGTACAATGACAACCTGACTTTTTACTTAGTGTTGGCTCTGGCTGTAGTCTCCTTCCTCTTCATCACGTGTTTAGTGGTTATTATATCAGTGAAGATCTACAGGTGGAGACAGTCTCGCGTCCTGTATCACTCCAGTCTGCCTGTGATTCCATATTATCCACCACGTTACTCAGACACTTTGGGGACAGGGACTCTCCAACACGTGTACAACTACGAGGTGTGCAGGACGACTGACTCCAGAAAGAGTGACATGAAATATATGCAGCCGATGAGTCAAAGTTTAGTGAGTGTGGATGGAGCTGACACTGATGCCCCACAGGTGGACAAGCAACTGTCAGGCAACTGCTCTCAAATGTCAACTTTGGTAAGTGATATTTTTTAATATTTCATTCTCCATTTCCTCGTTGTTGTGGTACTTTCCCTTTCCCGGCTGTCAGTAGGGCCTTAGAGTCACTGTCCATGGTGCTGAAATCATTTATGGATTTATTTTGAAGTGACTTTCTTTACGACTTGTAGTACATGCCAAACTATTAATATTCTTTTTAAAATGCCTTATAACATATCGACACAATAAGTGAATTAGAATCTCATAAATTGTGTTTCAATAATAAAACAACTGTACACGTTTTACAAGGGAAATAAAAGTAAAAAATGAATACAAAAGACATAGAAAAGACCATTTCTCCTTCCTGTGGTTTCTCTTGACCACATCTTATTTTTTTCAGTATTTAGAATATAGCATTGTTTGTGTGATTAACATTTACTGTATGTTTGCTGATTTTGTCATTTATTTTGTAGATAATTATTAACGTTTTGCAATACAGCATGAGTTGTGATAGTAACGGATTATAGTTTAAATTAATTTTGAAATCAAAGGGATTTCAGTATCATCTTTAAGTTAAGATGTTTTTTGTTTAACAGTAAACAATTTGAAGTGTTCCTAATAATGTGGACACCACCTACATTACCGTAGATGGGCTCTGAGCGCCGCTGTTGATACATCACTGACTAACAGTCCCAGCAGTGTAGCGGTCCACCCCTTTAATTCCGTTCAGTGTTTTACTGCTTGGAGAGAAGACGGTCTGGCTCGTGATGGTTTAAAGTGGAGCATTTCTCGTGGATTTCTCTGCTGAAAACACCGTTACTTTTTCAGTTTGTGGATTTATTTACATCAGTGCTGCACTGAAAGGGATTACTGCGTCTGTACCTCTGGATTCATGATGGCTTGTATGTGGATAACCGCTCGCAGAGGCCGATGGCGACCACTGTTTGTCATTCTTTGTCTTTTCCAGCTGAGCTCAGTGACAGGACAGGCTCGGTACTCCGTACCAGAGGAGCAGGCAGAGGGCTCTTTTGTTGGAAACATCGCTAGAGATTTAGGCTTGGATGTGGCGAGGCTCGTGTCAGGTAAAGCTCGTATTATTACAAAAGGAAGCCGACAGTACGTTGATTTAAATCGAGACAAAGGGACCCTTGTGATTAAAGAACGAATCGACCGAGAAGAGCTGTGTGGAAAGACGACGCCCTGTAGCTTCAGTTTCGAGGTGATTTTAGAAAATCCAATCCAGCTGTATCGGGTCACAGTGGAGGTAATAGACATAAACGATAACAGTCCGTCGTTCCCAAAAGATGGAATTAATATGAAAATACTTGAAAGTGTTGCATCGGGGTCTCGTTTCGGACTAGAGAGTGCAGACGACCCGGATGTTGGTATTAATGATATTCAAAAATACCTGCTTAAACCTTCTGATAATTTCAAATTGGAAGTACACAGCCAGCCTGATGGAGGGAAATCCATCGAAATGGTTTTACAAAACCCGTTAGACCGAGAGAAAGAGGAGACTCACACTCTCGTGCTGATTGCGTCAGATGGAGGAGAGCCACACAGATCAGGGACGGTGCGTATTCATATCACTGTGCTAGATGCTAACGATAATGCGCCAGTGTGCAGCCAGCCTGTTTATAAAGCAGATGTCAAGGAGAATTCTCCTGAAGGAACAGTGGTAACCACTGTGAGTGCAAATGACGCAGATAGAGGAGTTAATGCTGAAGTTACTTATTCCATAGCTCATGTCGCCAGAGAAGCAAAGCAGCTTTTTGAAGTAAATGTTAAAACTGGAGAAATTAAAGTTGCAGGTAAACTGGATTTTGAAAAAACAAAGACCCATCAATTAAATGTTAAGGCTATTGACAACGGTGGACATTCAGACACATGCAAAGTTGTTATTCAAATAATTGATGAGAATGATAACGTCCCCACAATTCAGCTGATGTCATTTTCTAACTCTATATCCGAGGATTCTCCTCCAGGTACAACTATAGCTGTTATTAACGTTGATGACGAAGACTCTGATGGTAACGGTGTTGTCAAGTGCTCCATTAACTCTGACATACCTTTCAAAATCGAGTCTTCATTAACAGGCTATTATACTATAGTAACCGACAACTTGTTAGACAGAGAAAGTATTCCTGAGTATAACATCACCATAACCGTCTCTGACCAAGGCTCCCCACCTCTGAC
>CAKALG010045918.1:0-10895 GCA_916700815.1 Helicolenus hilgendorfi
TATAGGTCTAATGCAGTGAGGCCCAAAGTGCAAATGTACTACGGAGTATTAGGGCCACATTGAGGGAAAAAAAGTCTGAGATTTCCAGAATAAAGTCATAACTTTACGAGAAAAAAGTCGGAATATTACGAGACTTAAGTCGAAACTTTACGAGAAAAAAGTCGTAATATTACGAGACTTAAGTCGAAACTTTACGAGAAAAAAGTCGGAATATTACGAGACTTAAGTCGAAACTTTACGAGAAAAAAGTCGTAATATTACGAGACTTAAGTCGAAACTTTACGAGAAAAAAGTCGTAATATTACGAGACTAAAATCGAAACTTTACGAGAAAAAAGTCGTAATATTACGAGACTTAAGTCGAAACTTTACGAGAAAAAAAGTCGTAACATTATAAATTAATACTTTATAATATTATGACTTTATTCTCATAATATTATGACTTTTTTTCTCGTAAACTTATTACTTTCTTTTCATAATATTACCTAATACTCCATCGCACCGTCGTACCATTGACCTACAACAATGATAAATAAAAATTAAAAATTAAAATGTAAACAAAAAACAGTTATTCATTTCCATTTTAGGGGCTAGAGAGCTGCATGTGGCTCCGGAGCTGCAGGTTTCTGACCCCTGCTCTAATGAATACATTTTAGGAATGACACATATGTTCTCATTTTTAACCTGGCCAAGTCGACCATTAACAAACAGCACAACACACAACTATTACCAGCTATTGTTTGCTTACAGGCTTTCACAAATCAGACATATTCAGTCAAGAACCCAACTACATTCTACGTGGAGTTAGTTCTGATATCGGAGTCTCACCTCGGACCGTCACTCCTGTAGCTGAAACCTCTGTGGTCAGGACCCCTTTGGACACATTCAAGGACACCTAGAGCAGACACACCTGAATAAACCACAGAGCACTCAAAGTACACATACCTGCACAATGACAAGCAAAGCAACAAAGTTTGTTTTAGACACCAGGCTATTGGTATCCATTTGTTTCTTTCTATAAGGAATCTGTTGATGATCATTTTATTGTTTTTTTTTCATTTTATTATAATTTTTTCACTTCCCAAGCTAAAAGAAAGCCCAATCCCAAACACCACAGCAACAAAATCAGATCAGAGTATCTGAGAAAGCAAGGTCAGGCTCTGCTGCCTGTGCAGGAAAGAGCAGAAGGGTCACTGCGTAGGGCTCGGTGTTTGCAGCTAGCAAAGGCTGCAAGAACAGGGAGAGCAGCTACAACACTGCCCTTACGGTCAGGTCACGCTGAAAGGCTCGGCCACACCAGAGAGTGGTACAGCAAAAATTCATTTGGATGTCTTTGTGAAAATATTTGGTTCTAGAAGCTTGATACAGTGACCACTGGCAGGTCTTGCTGGCAAGCTAACCGCTAAATTAAGGGGCAAAACAACCACAAAGAGACACAAAACTACTAAAAAGAGACACAAAACTACTACAAAGAGACACAAAACTAAGACAAAGAGACACAAAACTACGACAAAGAGACACAAAACTACTACAAAGAGACACAAAACTACTACAAAGAGACACAAAATTAAGACAAAGAGACACAAAACTACGACAAAGAGACACACAACTACTAAAAAGAGACACAAAACTACGACAAAGAGACACAAAGAGACTCATGACTATGAGAAGAGGCAAAACAACCACAAAGAGACAAAACACTATTACACAGAAACACAAAACTAAGACAAAGAGACACAAAACTACGACAAAGAGACACAAAACTACTACAAAGAGACACAAAACTACTACAAAGAGACACAAAATTAAGACAAAGAGACACAAAACTACGACAAAGAGACACACAACTACTAAAAAGAGACACAAAACTACGACAAAGAGACACAAAGAGACTCATGACTATGAGAAGAGGCAAAACAACCACAAAGAGACAAAACACTATTACACAGAAACACAAAACTACTACAAAGAGACGCAAAACAACCACAAAGAAACAAAACTATTACAAAGAGACACAAAACTACGACAAAGAGACACAAAACTAAGACAAAGAGACACAAAACTACGACAAAGAGACACAAAGAGACTCATGACTATGAGAAGAGGCAAAACAACCACAAAGAGACAAAACTATTACAAAGAAACACACAACTACTACAAAGAGACGCAAAACAACTACAAAGAGACAAAACTATTACAAAGAGACACAAAACTATGACAAAGAAACACAAAACTACTAAAAAGGGACACAAAACTACGACAAAGAGACACAAAGAGACTCATGACTATGAGAAGAGGCAAAACAACCACAAATAGACAAAACACTATTACACAGAAACACAAAACTACTACAAAGAGACACAAAACTACGACAAAGAGACACAAAACTACGACAAAGAGACACAAAACTAAGACTATGAGAAGAGGCAAAACAACCACAAAGAGACACAAAGAGACTCATGGCTATGAGAAGAGGCAAAACAACCACAAAGAGACCAAAACTACAACAAAGAGACACAAAACAACTACAAAGAGACACAAAACTACAACAAAGAGACGCAAAACAACCACAAAGACAAAACTATTACAAAGAGACACAAAGAGACTCATGACTATGAGAAGAGGCAAAACAACCACAAATAGACAAAACACTATTACACAGAAACACAAAACTACTACAAAGAGACACAAAACTAAGACAAAGAGACACAAAACTACGACAAAGAGACACAAAGAGACTCATGGCTATGAGAAGAGGCAAAACAACCACAAAGAGACAAAACTACTACAAAGAGACACAAAACTACTACAAAGAGACGCAAAACAACTACAAAGAGACACAAAACTACAACAAAGAGACACAAAACAACTACAAAGAGACACAAAACTACAACAAAGAGACGCAAAACAACCACAAAGACAAAACTATTACAAAGAGACACAAAGAGACTCATGACTATGAGAAGAGGCAAAACAACCACAAATAGACAAAACACTATTACACAGAAACACAAAACTACGACAAAGAGACACAAAACTAAGACAGAGACACAAAACTACGACAAAGAGACACAAAGAGACTCATGACTATGAGAAGAGGCAAAACAACCACAAAGAGACAAAACTATTACAAAGAGACACACAACTACTACAAAGAGACGCAAAACAACTACAAAGAGACACAAAACTACAACAAAGAGACACAAAACAACTACAAAGAGACACAAAACTACAACAAAGAGACGCAAAACAACTACAAAGAGACACAAAACTACAACAAAGAGACAAAACTATTACAAAGAAACACACAACTACTACAAAGAGACGCAAAACAACTACAAAGAGACACAAAACTACAACAAAGAGACACAAAACAACTGCAAACAGACACAAAGAGACTCATGGCTATGAGAAGAGGCAAAACAACCACAAAGAGACAAAACTGAAATGCATGCTAGAATGAAGCAGTCTTGTAGGGGTCTTAAATGCAGCAAGTTAAATACATACGACATTGGCAAGCACCCAAAGTTCCCACTTGTCCTGAATGTAGCACCTCTGATGCACTGGATATGGGTGGAGCCAGGACTACATGCAAAATGTTGCCGCTTTAAATGCTGGTGTGACCGAGCCAATGCCAATTAAGTAGTCTTATTCATAGTCCCGTTCTGCCACAGTATTAATCAACTTTAAATTTTGACAATCGGAAAAAGATGTATCATTTTGGCAATTATAAAAGTATTGGGGATATAAATATTATTGGATAATGTCATACCAAAAAATATTTGGATGATGAAATTAAAAAAAAAAAAACTCACATGGCTTTTAAAATCAAAGCGATGTGAATCTTTTGAAGCAGTTTCAGGGCCTGAACTCGTTTCAGTGAGGTTTTACACAAAGATGGCTGCTGTACAATGATAGAAAATCAAGCCTTTGCAATATTAGCATAAACTGAGGCATTATTTCTATGAAAACATGAATATTAATTCTTTAATTCTGACATTCCGTCTTCAAATGTGTTATCTTCACTAAAGGAAAATACCTAGTCTATTTCAACCTGGCATATTTCCCATAAATGTGACCATTAACTAACTTTATACTAACACTCAGTCAGACAGTTAATTCATGAAAAAATGTTGTTTATAAAGAGATTTATTGGAAGCTCGTGCAGTTTTCCCTGATATACGTTGTTTTGCACAAGTCCTCGTTTCCCTGAATCTCTACAACGAAGGTGGCGGGTGCAAAGTTTGCATGACCCACAGTGCCACAGTGGCTAACATCCATTTCTCAATCAAATCGTGAAAATAGTGATACAAGCACCAAATTTGGCGTGATGATTGCCGAGGGGTCACTAAGCAAATAAAAACATTCGGCCACTTGAAAATCCAAGATAGCGGACATTTTTCAAGATGGCCACCAAACTGACCTGCTGATAATGATTTATTTATCTCATAGAAATTCATCTACTTGCTCGATTTGAGTGATCAAATTATATGTTTTCTGGCATGCTTGATCTAATTTTTACAGCTTCAACATCCTCCAATACGTGTTTTCTTACTTTCTGGCTGCCCGCTTAGTCTTTGCTTTGGCGTTTTTGCGGCTTGAGAGTCCACAGTTCCAGTTCTAGCACTTGGTGTTGGTTATGGAGCTTTGTCATATTCCGGTTTATCAGGGAAGGAAACTTTGGACTACTAATCCCCTACTAGACCAAGTAGATGAATTTCTATGAGAGAAAACATTATCGGCGGGTCAATTTGGCAGCCATCTGGGATTTTCAAGTGGCCAGTCGTTCATATTTTCTAAGTGTCCCCTCTGGAATCATCATGCCAAATTTGGTGCTCGTATCACTATTTGCATGGTTTTTCCAGTATCCGCTTCACTATTATGGAAAATATGCCCGCTTGGAATACATAGTGATTTTCCTTTAAGTTTATTATAATTTATATGTAGTACGTCCAATATACTGTGTTGTGAATGCAGCCATCTTGTATGCACCAGTTAAACACCACCATCCCACCAGGTTGATCTGGGTGACCAGTCCATCCATTGGCATCTATGAGATTACACCAACCTTGTAGCTGCTTCTTTCTCCTGCATGCAAGGCTAAACCTGAAATCAAAATGACCTCTTGCATTCATAAAAAGGACATACATGGCTTTGTTTACTTTTACAACAGGAAACTTCCTCCTGTTAAACTGCTAAAAAAATCCCCATCCAGCGTCACGTCTCTGTACTCCGGTCACTCGACCCTGATTCTACACTCTCAGGGGCAAATTCATAAAAGGATTGCGTGGCTATTGTGGCCGCTAATCCTGCACGAATAAGACAAAAAGAAAACAAAGAATATAAAAAAGTGTAATTCTCAAAGCACCCTTAAAGGGTGAAATGCACCCCTAACTGTGCTGCCAAGCAAAAAGCGTCTTGGTGCTGAGCTCCTGTGCCGTTTCAACACAGTCTCACGGCAGTTCGTGAAATGGTCTCGAAATTTTACCTATTTGATTCGTGTACATAAACACGAAGTTCCCTTTTTTTTTTCATGACACAGCATGACTTTCAACAACAAATTTTCTGTGCGTTTTCCTACGAATATCCAGCAACACGTGACGCACGTGTCAATTTCTGCCTAGGTCTTTTGAAAATAAAACTACTTAGTTAGGTTTTGGAAAAGATCGGCTTAAACCTGCACTAATAAGACAAAAACAAAACCTTCCTTCCTTCCTTCCTTCAGCGGGACTACTCCAAAAGATTGCGATGGATTTGAATGAAAATGTTTGGAGGGGTGGGTTGTAGCACAATGAATAATCCATTACATTTTGGTGGCGATTCGGATCATGATCCAGATTCAGGATTTTTTTTTAAGAATTCCGATCAGCCTTAGCATTAAGACAACAGGGTAGCTGACGACGCGTTGATGACGCATGACCCCGCCTTTTTCCTCCTTCTTCGAGCAGAGAGATACGTGTGTGGATGTGGAGTGCAGCATACCTGGTATTAGAGTGGAGGTCAAAGGCCGTACTTTAAAGCCCTGGATAGGATACTGCAGTGGAGAGTTAGGTGAAGCAAACAGCAGTCTGGATAATGCAGACATCGTCCTGTTGGGGAAATGGGATGGGGTTGGGTTGGGGGGGGTTGTGCAAACAGGTATCACCATTGTAGTTAAACCCATAAACAGTATTCTCAAAGAAGTAACAAAGAGCTGCTTGACCTACAAAGCAGGCAAGAGTGCTGTGTAAGCGGGGGCATGTTGCTTCATATACCAGAGAGACAATGAAATATGATCCAGGAAATCAAAGTTTGAAGGCTTATCAGATGCCAACGGTTTACGGTTTATACACAACAGGTGCAGGCAATGGTGAAAGCTAGAGATGAGTCACATAACAAATTTACTGAGCAGGTATGTGCGCTTGTGCGTATTTTATTGGTCTTCCACAGTCGGAGGACAGCCAAAGTTAAGTCAGGTTACATTCTGTTGGGATTTTATTGTGGCGTCACGCTATTCACAAGAATAGTAGTAACATTCCGAGTCACATTTTAATTAGGGCTGTTTCTACTTCGAAGGTGAAGATCCTAGCATCATTTGAAACTAGAAAAACCAGAGGAATCCATTGGTACCAACCATGTCATACTAGCTTGTCACGAAGGAGGTTAAGTGCATGGAGCACTCAGTTTTAATGATGATATATATGATATAAAACTATAAAACATAAGGAGTCCATTGGTGTCATACTAGCTTGTCGCGAAGGAACGCCAAATTTTGGCGAGGAAAAACCTGGCAAGTCCGTTTTCAAAAGGGTCCCTTGACCTCTGATGGGTTCTATGGGTACCCACGAGTCTCCCCTTTACAGACATGCCCACTTTATGATCATCACATGCAGTTTGGGGGCAAGTCATAGTCAAGTCAGCACACTGACACACTGACAGCTGTTGTTGCTGTTGGGCTGCAGTTTGACATGTTATGATCGGAGCATATTGTTTTATGCTAAATGCAGAACCTGTGAGGGTTTCTGGATCAATATCTGTCATTGATTTGTGTTGTTAATTGATTTACAATAATAAATATATACATACATTTGCATAAAGCAGCCATTTGCCCACTGCCATGTTGATAAGAGTATTAAATACTTCAAATCTCCCTTTAAGGTTCATTTTGAACAGATAAGTGTGATTAATTTGCGATTAATCACTATTATATATTTTAATCGATTGACAGCACTAGTATGTAGTCTATCTAAAATTAATCAAATCAATTGGATATCTTCCAAAGTCTTTTTTCATATAAAATCCCCTCTCTGTTTCCCTGGACAAGTATTGATTAGTTCTAACTTCCCGACTTCAACGAAAGCTTCTAGCGTTCATCAATCCGTCCTTGTGCTACCTGGTTTTGTGTTGTTGGAACTCCTTGGCTCTGCGTTTCACCAGCTCCTCGTACTGATCCTTAGGGAGTTGATCTTTGAGGATCACTGAGCCCTTAGAACAGGTGCATGGACCAGGTGGAGGAAGCTGACTTTGGGGTTGCAACCTGGAAGGGCTGGGGGTGATATGGGAAGTCGTGAAGAAACAATTCTGTTCTCTGCTTTGTGAACAACTACAATGTATTAGTTAGTACAAATGTATGCCTGCGTATTCCAATAAACACCATCATTCAATTTATTCAGAAATGAGTGACCATGGAGAGCGAAGGTTTGTTTCTCATCAACTACAAGCACAGACATTTTTGACCTCTGAAATGTACTTGTAGTTTTACTGTTCATAACTCAACTCAGCATGAGCAGAGGTCCAGAAATTGGCGGCGATCTTGGATTTGAAGGTCAAAAACAACCCAAAAATTCCCAGAGACCATCTGTTCAGTATTGTTGTTAAAACCATTGAAAAGAATTCCAACATGGCCGATGGTAGCCAATTTGGTTTTACGGCTCTCACAAAGTTAGCTGACAATTTTTTCTTTGGGATATTGGGGCTAAATTGTTTTTTTTTTAACCTTCATAGATGACAAATCCACTGAGAAACCAGCCTCCGCTTTCCACAGTCACAGAACCAACTACAACTCACTGGAAATGCCGTGTAAAACACTGTCAGACTGTTTAAGGTGTAAATAAGGAGGGGATAGCACACAAAGTGGGCTTTACCTCAGTTTTTGTAGAGCGGGAACATCTTGGGTTAGCTCTCCAGGACAGTTATGGAATATCATAAAATAATATGTCAGCAGGCTGATCACAGAGACAACAGCCACCATCTGAAGTAGTACTTTGACAAACGTAGCCATCTGTAGACACAAGACACACCCTTTAATGCTTGACTGATAATTCCTCAACTATGAAGCAACCGGTTAGTAATGTAATACAGAACAAACAGCACACCGTAGGTTAAACAGTTTCCATGAACAATGCTTTTGTTGCAATCCGTATCCAATTGCAAGTTTCTTTGTCTATAGGTGTAACTAAATAAGAAGTGAAGTCAAAGGCCCAACCCCCAATCACCACACTGACAGGCCCAATGCCAATCCAGCCCCTATGCCCTTCCACTCCTCCTGCAAGGAAATAAATAAATAAATACAGCAAATAATGTTGCAGGACGCTGGATCTCGATCTGATGCCGTGGATAATCTCAACGGTCACACAGCAGGGTAAGAACCAAAAGCAACTCTGAAGGTAAAGGCTGCAGGGGGAAGCTTACAACTGGGCCTCAAACTCTGATTGTGGATGGTGATGCTGTTAAAGATGTGAAAAGCATGTGGAGTAAAGACGCCAAAGTGTTCTGTTTTCCCGAAGATATGGTCTCTGATCTGGCAGAAAGAATCCTGGATATTGTGACTGCACAATATTTTGTTTGTATTTTCTAATCTTTAACATTTTTATGACCGTTTTAATTATGTCTTAAAGGTCCCATATTGTAAAACGTGAGATTGTCATGTCTTTTGTATTATAAAGCAGGTTTAAGTGCTATATAAATACTGTTAAACTATCGAAACGCTCAACACATGGAGAAATGCACACTATTCAGAAATTGTGCGTTTGAAAAAAGCCGTCAGGATTTCTGTCCATTTGTGATGTCACAAATATACAATATATAGATCATCACACGGTTTTAAAAGTGAACATTCTAAATGTGTCCCAGTTTATTCCCTGTTGCAATGTATGTAAATAACATAAGCTGACAGGAAGTAAACATGGACCCACGCTGTTGCCAAGCTACGCAATTCCATTGCAATTCCGTTGAAATGCGCTAAAACAAGCGTTTCAGACGGAGTGTAAATACAGGTATATTCAGGCAGACCGTATGAGGAAATTAGTTTTTTTTTTAACATTACAGCATGTAAACATGTTCTAGTAGACATAAAATAACAAAGTATGAACCTAAAAATGAGCACGATATGGGACCTTTAATGTTCTTTTGCACTTTGTCGCAATATTCTTGAGTGTTTGTGTAAAGCACTTGTGGATTGCCCTGTTGCTGCCTATAAATAACTGTGCAATTGAATCCTCCTTCAACCATTTCGACCTGCTGTTTCGGTCCAACCTGTTATCCTGCAATAACCTGACAGTAGATCTTCTTAAAGAAAAAGGTCCAATGGCCCCTGGGCACAGCGCCAGACCGTGACATTTATATTTTCTTATAATATCTCTAGGTTATAGTTATATTTCTAACGTAATTTCCCCCCAGTGATCAATAAAGTATTTCTGATTCTGAAATTCGCAAATCTTTTCTCCAGTTGCAAACTTGTTTGTTGGGGAGGTTTTGTTACTCATCCTTCCTTTGACATTTAAGAGTTTTATGAGGCATGATGCTTAGACGCTAATGCAGGCCAACCGGTCGCATCACATATTTCAGGGTGCTGTGTTCTGCCTCAAGTTTTCCTCCCATTTCCCAGAGACATAATTGATGCTTTGGCTTTGCATCGAGACTAAAAGGGAGGACTACTAGTTGATTTATTGCCCTGTACACAGCCCTCTTGATTCTTGGTGGTGCTAATTATCTTTCTGTTAACCTGTTCGTGTTCACTGTTTTGAGTCAGTAGAGTGGGTTCATCCCCGCATAGTCCACTGACCTCCACATTCACTTGTTGAATTTTTGTTTCCAGCACTGCAATCTTCTGTAGAACTTTGTGCCAGTCATCCGAGGAGAAGGGAGGACTGTTGCTGCTGATTAGCTTCAGCCAAGCACTTTGCTCCCGTTCACTACAGTAGAGGCTTGTGCTGCTGATAGGCCACGCTCACAAATAAAAAAGATTAAGATTTAAGATAGTGGTAGCCTTCAGTTTCTTTTATAAATTAAATTCCCAGTGATTTATAAATATCCAGGACCCGCTTTCCAAAAATTTTGTAGCGAAAGACGAGCATTGCATCGAAAAAATTAAAGCAAAGCGGAGAGCAACGCAGCGAAGCGTCTGCACAGGAGGAAGAGGAGGAAGACAAGCAGGTATCAAAAAACAATCCACAAAGTAAAGTGACCAAAGACCAGTGACTGTCTAGGAAAACAAAACACTGGGAAAAAAACAGACCTAAGGTGTAACACCAGAAACATGAGGAGCGACGACGAACTGACAAACAAGGCCTATGGAAGGAGGCTGGGTCACGCGTCATATCTTTGGGGGTACAACACATGCGCAATAAACTGAAATTGAGCCAATCGCAACGCACGATCGCAGCTTCAGTTACACTACGCATGTGTTATACCCCACACTCCCAAGACCCGTGTCCGCCGTGTCCCCGCCTCCGTCCATAGACCTTGCTGACAAAGAAACAAAAAGGCAGGAAATAAACAGAGGCAGGCAGTAAAACCAGATACGACACAAGAGTGAAATTCAAGATAAGACAAGAAACATAGAATTGAAGAAAGGGGGGCTGGACAGGGGTGGAGCAGGGACCTTCAGGCGGACGGCACCGGGTGGCAGAGCAAAGG
>CAKALG010045933.1:0-11783 GCA_916700815.1 Helicolenus hilgendorfi
TATGGCGAGCTCGGATTGGTCACTGAAAAGAGAGACGCCCATAATCAGCTGACATATTAATAGCCCATGAGAGAGAGAGAACCAGAATGAATGAGAATGAATGAGCTTGCACCCCCAGTCTTCCTGACTGAATTTACGCATAAGCTTCATTTCACTGCGCCTGAAGGAAAACGACCAACTCAAACTAGGCAGCGCTGATCAAATATGAATCAATATTCTGTTACAGTAATGCCTATCTCTCTCCTCTCTCCTCTCCAAATCGCGCTGCCCCGCTACCAGAATACATTGCATGGCTGCTTACACAATGAATGGGAACCATGGAAAGGACACAGGCTGTGGACACGTACCATTCCAGGCGCTAAAGGGCACCTCCGTTCGTCGGTATCCGACGCCGAGGGGCATTTACCTAACGTCGGTGTATTTGACGAGTTCGGAGTGAGAACGGTTTGCTGAAATAGGCATGACAGTAACAGAATCTTGATTCACATTTGATCAGCGCCGCCTAGTTTGACCGTTTGATCGGAGTGTGCGAGTTTCCTGAGCTCCGCTCTGATTGGTTGTTTTCCTTCAGGTTCGGTGAAATCTTGCAAATGCCATTAGGAGCACCGGAGAACACTGGAGAAACAGGATTATTTTTTTTTCACAGATTACCTGTCTCATGTCTCACTACTGTCAGGAAACAGTGACAGTTTTATAAAAATAACCTTTTATCATATCTGTTTGTTGTTACCGACTGCAGCTTGACTCTGGTGAGCTCGTGTTTATTTTGAGGTTGAGTCGATATGAAATCCTTTTCTACTTCTAGACCCTCATGTGTCACTGTCTGCACCTCACTCCACCACAAACGTATGACCCTTTAATATTGCTCTCTCTCCCGCAGACAGCAGGCACATTCATCACCGTCTTTCTTACACAAATTTGATTGAAATAGAGACAAACACCGCCACCCTCATATCAGGCTGTGCTGAGGTTCAGTGGCTGGCTGCTGTAAGCGGGCGTGTCTGTCTGCTTTCCTGTCAGCCTGTTTTAAAGTCTATCTCTGTTGTTTCTCTACTTTTAGAATCTAAACAGACTTCTGCAGTCAGAACACGTCGTTTAGTCTTTTTCTTCATTCCACCTTTTCTACAAACCAAAACCTGCAAGATGATATTTGAATGATGCTACAATCACATAAAAAGTCTGAATGTTCGCTCGAATCAGGGTTTGATCTCTTCGACCACCAGGCCTTCGCACAGGGCGATCTGACAGGAGGTGACTGCTCAAATGGCCTTTTAAAAGATAATTCCTCTCCTCCTTTTTAAGATGTTTTACAGTGTAAGAATAACCCAAATACCCTGCAGAGAGAAATCAAAGGTCCAGCCAAAGTAAAAGCCTCTGAAATGTAACTGCAGAAAGAATAAGAAGCGTGTGTTGTGCAGATATTTTCAGTTTTGTGAATCCCACACAGTCTTCAGTCTGAAGAAAACACAAGGGAGCAGAGCAACTGGTGGAAAGGCAAAGCATCGATCCGTCTCTCCAACATCTGAAATATTTCCACAGAAAAATAAAAACCAGCTCATCCTCTGTTCTTGCCGGCGTGAATTTGGGCATTAACAAACAGTTGGAAATGCACAACCTCCGAGGGGTTCAGCCCACACCGAAACCTCACAAACTGTGATCCGGCTAAGCTTCGCAGATTGTGTTGAGAATTTAATGAGCTGTTGTGAATTCTGGGCTTGGTCGGGCGGACCACACAGAAAAAAGCTTTCGTTCTCTCTTCAGAACTTTATTTTTATGTCTAGCATGTTGCTGAGCTTCTTTCAATTTCCGTTGGATCGTCCAGCCGTTCTCATTCCCAGGGCGTTAAACACCGAGGCTTTGTCACAGCCGTCGGCGTTCAGTACCGCTGCACGTAGGAAACGCACCAGGCGTTCCATTAACTATCATGTAAACCCATCTGCGACAAGAGTAAATGCTCTGAGAAAGTGTGCTGGGAGTGTGGTGACGCAGTCCAGAACACAGTGTTCATTTGACTGTTGTATATTTACAGGGACTTGGTTGCAAAAACTCAGCAGCTCAGAAACAGATTAATAAACGAGAAGATGTTTACTAAAAAAACAAAAGAAATGCCACCATTTTTAGTTTTAGTTTCTCTGTATATTGCATATTCTTTTTGTTCTTTATACTGTGAACCTTTGCACATCCCCTCCGCTTGATAGGAAACCGTGGTTACGAAACGTTACGACAGTTTCCGTCGGAGAGAGGGAAGTTCGTCCCAAAGTTTGAAGGGTGCTTCATTGAGCTGTGAGTGTGACCACAAACGGAGTTCACTCCATCACGGAGTCAGTCAGAACAGGCAAAACAAGGCTGTTCCACTACAGTCCTGGTCCTGGTCCTGGTCCTGGTCCTGGTCCTGGTCCTGGTCCTTGGTTCTGGAATGATCTGCAGGCCAAGCTTAAACTGGAGAGCCTGATCTCTTTAAATGATTTTAAACATAGAGTAAAGGAAGTGGTCACTGCAAGCTGCAACTGTTTGAATTAAATAGCAAACACATGACCAGCAGGCTGCACTGTTTGCACTGAATGCACTGTAGCATGATGTCAGGTATTTTGCCTTACCTTTTGTTGCTGTTGTGATTCAGTGTTGTCTTGTTATATATGTGGAATGCTGCTATTTGACCCTGTCTTGGCTAGGTCTCACTTGTAAAAGAGGTTTTAATCTGAAAGTGACTTCCTAGTTAAAGAAAGGTTATGAATGAATGAGTGGAGACGGTCCAGTTTGAGAAAGGGACAGAGAGCCAGGCCAGACAAACAAACTGCAGACAGTCCTCATGACAAAAACAAAGAAAAGCAGCTATTTGAGAAGCTGGACACAGAGAATATTTGCCTTTTCCGTCCTGATGAAAGTGTTGTTGTTTACTTTTCTGCAACTAATGAACTAACTGATTAATGGACAACAAAAAGGATCCATGATGCACAATGTGTACTTTAACTTTTGACACTTCAGGTACATTTTACTGTTATCACTTCTAATTTACTTTGAAATACTTTTTACTTGTAATGGATCTTTTGGAGAGTCTATATAGTGACTGTCATTAATAAAGTGAGAGTGAAGCTGTGAGGAGAGAAGTGCCAATCAGCTGGAAGGGCAGCATTCGAGTCCCACGTGTTGGGTGTTAAGTGTCAAGCTCAATATCACCTTGGTGGGGAGGATGTCTGTAGGAGTCAGGTCTGGTGTCTGTGGGGCTAAAAGAACCACAAGGATGTCACAGGGATGTTAGTTTATAGAGTTGCATGGCCAGGAGGTGGAGCAAGAAGAGATTTGAATAAAATGCAAAGACAGTTCCATGTTTTAAAGCTAGAGTGAAGATACTTGATGAATCCATCGGTACCAACCGGGTCAGACGAGCTGGTCATGAAGGAGTTAAATAACGCTCCAAACTTACACTAAATGTTGGAGAGGAAAAACTGTCATGTCCATGTCTAAAGGGGTCCCTTGACCTCTGACCTCCAGATCAGTGAATGTAAATGGGTTCTGTGGGTACCCACGAGTTTCCCCTTTACAGACATGCCCACTTTATGATCATCACATGCAGTTTGGGGCAAGTCATAGTCAAGTCAGCACACTGACACACTGACAGCTGTTGTTGCTGTTGGGCTGCAGTTTGACATGTTCTGATTGGAGCAGATTGTTTTATGCTAAATGCAGTACCTGTGAGGGTTTCTGGATCAATATCTGTTATTGATCTGTGTTGATCATTGATTTACAATAATAAATATATACATACATTTACATAAAGCAGCATATTAGTCCACTCCATGTTGATAAGAGGATTAAATACTTGACTAATCTCCCTTTAAGGTTCATTTAGAACAGATAAAAAAATGTGTGATTAGTTTGCGATTCATCACGATCAACTTTGGACAAACATGCAATTAATCGGTCTTCTTTGCGTAGCAGCATGAGATGTCCAAGGATGAGATGTCTGAGTTATACAGAGCTGTGGCAGAAATAATGTGGGATGTCAGCAGAGGAAATACTCCGGCAGAGATTCAAATTCACCGGGAGCTCCTGAGAGCCATAACGTCACCGTTGAAGATGTAATGAATTAAGGTTAGATAACATAGGTGTCCTGTGTTTCTGTCCACACACCAAGTTGTCCTCAGGTTTATGTACAGCTGTATCTCTGGACACTGAAAAGCTGAACTAAATGTATAAATCCCCTCAACTGGGATAAAAGTGACTCCCTTTCCAAACGGTGAGTTCCTCCTGTGTTCCTGAACTGAAGTTCAACGTTTTCTCTGTGTGTCTGACCTAAAGCTGACCTCTCCTCGGTGTTTCTAGATTGAAGCTGATTTCCTCAGTGACCGAACTGAAGTGGGTCTCATCTGCTCTCGTGACATTCAGCGCTGCCGGGAGAGAGGAGAGTGAGTGATGACAACCCCGACCGTTACGAGATATGACAAGTGTCTAAACGAGCAGCCTGTTCACGTCTCCCCTGTGTTTTCACCTCTCTCTGTGAGCTGCAGACCCTGCTGCTCCTCTGCTGAAGATAAATAATGACATTATTAATTAACACTCACTCGGGGAGGTAACCCCCGTCCCGCTGCAGAGTCCCATCGAACCCGCATGGCAGACCTGAGCTCGCATCACTCAAACACCACAGGAAAATCTCTGAAAAATAAACCCTGGATCAAGTTAAATGAGGCACTCATTTAACTTGAAGATTTTTTGGCAATAAATGGTAATAAATAATCATTCAACTGATTATTTCTTAGGTTTGTCCAGGTAAATCTAGATCATCACTACTACGCTAACACCTGCCCTTAGTGTTTAGAGGGCGTTACCAATGCTAACAGGCGTTACCAATGCTAACATCTGCTCTTAGTGTTTAGAGGGCGTTACCAATGCTAACATCTGCTCTTAGTGTTTAGAGGGCGTTACCTTTGTTAATACCAGCCCTTAGCGTTTAGAGGGCGTTACCTTTGTTAATGCCAGCCCTTAGTGTTTAGAGGGCGTTACCAATGCTAACATCATCTTAGTGTTTAGGAGGCGTTACCTTTGTTAATACCAGCCCATATAGTGCTCAAGGGGCGTTACCTATGCCAATACCTGCTCTTAGTGTTTAGAGGGCGTTACCAATGCTAACATCTGCTCTTAGTGTTTAGGAGGCGTTACCTTTGTTAATACCAGCCCATATAGTGCTCAGGGGGCGTTACCTATGCCAATACCTGCCCATATAGTGTTTAGGGGGCATTACCTATGCTAACACCTGCTCTTAGTGTTTAGGGGGCGTTACCTTTGTTAATACCAGCCCATATAGTGCTCAGGGGGCGTTACCTATGCCAATACCTGCCCATATAGTGCTCAAGGGGCGTTACCTATGCCAATACCTGCTCTTAGTGTTTAAGGGGCGTTACCTTTGTTAATACCAGCCCTTAGTGTTTAGGGGGCGTTACCTTTGTTAATACCAGCCCTTAGTGTTTAGGGGGTGTTACCTTTGTTAATACCAGCCCTTAGTGTTTAGGGGGTGTTACCTAGTCTAACACCTGCCCTTAGTGTTTAGAGGGCGTTACCTAGTCTAACACCTGCCCTTAGTGTTTAGGGGGCGTTACCTATGCTAACACCTGCCCTAAAAAATAAACAATCGATTCATCATTCCGATTTGGATGGTTAAGAACGTTTGGTGCATCTGGAGTTAACTCCAGAGTTAACTCCAGATGCACCACTGGAGTTGACTTATTTTTCTCTATGTTGTTGGGATCACTGAGCATTTTCATTCTGTTTTCTGAGGCAGAATTTGACCTGACCTTGGAATTGAATATGCATGTTTAATTTAGTGAGCCACGAATGATGGACAGTTGCTCTTCCTGTGAGTGAACACAGACCAGGTTTATATTCAACATATTCCTTACTTCACTGCCACTGTTCAGCTGGTATTCTTTGTTTTGAAAAAAAAAAAGTTTCTATCTAGTTTGAATTTCGCAGCCATCAGTTTGACCTTGCAATTGTATATTTAATTCAGTAAATTATAAATGATGGAGGGCATCTCACTTTCTGAGAAAACAAAGAAGCTCTCTATGGAAAAGCAACCCCCTCTAACAAGATATAATAATACATTCTGTGGACTTCTCCACTGGCCAACAGCTATATAAGGCTGTGGTCTCTGTGGACTTAATTATATTAAACAATCTAAACCTTACAGTTTGAAAGAGCTTACTTTATTAATTATTACACAGCTGTCAGCCTGCAGGTTTGTCACATAGGAACATTTAAAACCAGTAAATGCAGCAGGTGATTTGTTCATTTTTAACAAAGGGGATGGACCCGGTTCATTTCGTTCATTCTCAACTAGCGAACCGCTCCATGAACGACTCTTTTGGTTCTGTATATTTTTAATACCCCGGTACTACAGGTCAGTGAATATTATAGATCCAACATGAAACTGACTCATAGAAAAAGTTGAATTTACAACGGGCAGCACCACGGACAGCGCCATGGATTTATCAATACACAGCTCAGTTAGGCTACTGGTGTTTCAGAGCCATGGTCGGGGCCATAGATTCTAACTTGCACAAACCTCAATCAGATAAAGGATCAATGAGTCAGGCAGACTAGACTCACATATTCAACTAAACAACTGGTTAACAGCAGGTTAACAAGGGGGGTGGTACCTCCCTTCATTCTCCCTCCCATCGCCTGCTGTATTACATTTGTCATATACATACAGGTACATACATGACATTTGACCTCTGCATTTAACCCATCCTAACATTTAGTTCTCGCACAAGAACACTTCGACATGCGGACAGTAGGAGCCGGTGATCGAACCGCTATAGCCTTGCTGGTTAATTAATTAATTAAATGTACAAAAAAAAAAAAAAATCTGAAAAATTTCCGAAAAAAATAATTGAAAAATTTCTGGAAAATGTCCGAAAAAATAAAGTCTGAAAAATAATTGATTTATGAATTTTAGCCCTAGGTCATCGCTGTGAGTAGGATTTGAACCTACGCAGGGAAACCCCATTGGATTTCGAATCCAACGCCTTAACCACTCAGCCATCACAGCTACTACATGTCATTTTCTCTATATTAGTATCTCAATGAGAAGATTAATTTAATGCCAGCTTTCATTGTAGATGTCAGCCGATTAGAATGTTGTCAGGCTGTTATATAGGCGCTTTCAGCCGCTATAAGCCCCATAGATATGGGTTAATAGGGGCCTACTACACCCACTAGTAGGATTTATCATCTATTCACATGGTAGATCACCGAAAGAAGGTAAAAAACAAGACAACAGTGACCTCTAGCGGTCGTAGTAATTATGATAGAAGCAGAAGCGGAGGTCATGTCCTGTAGTGTAGACAATGTGAAACTCCATAAGGAAAGATAGATGGGACTCAAACCTCAGTGTTTTCACCCAGGTGACAAGAGTTTGAGTCCTGTGTGAAACCGACAATGTGTTGTTGTTTTTGTAGTTATTTTAACCCAAAACACAATGTTTTCCCTAAACCTAACTGTTTTTTTTGCCTTATCTTAAGTTAGTTAGTTGTAGTTTTATTGCCTAACCCTAAAGAAGTTGTAGTTTTATTGCCTAAACCTAAAGAAGTTGTAGTTTTGTTACCTAAACCTAAAGAAGTTGTAGTTTTGTTGCCTAAACCTAAATAAGTTATAGTTTTGTTACCTAAACCTAAAGAAGTTGTAGTTTTGTTGCCTAAACCTAAAGAAGTTGTAGTTTTGTTACCTAAACCTAAATAAGTGGTAGTTTTGTTACCTAAACCTAAATAAGTTGTAGTTTTGTTACCTAAACCTAAAGAAGTTGTAGTTTTGTTGCCTAAACCTAAAGAAGTTGTAGTTTTGTTGCCTAAACCTAAAGAAGTTATAGTTTTGTTGCCTAAACCTAAAGAAGCCCTTCTTTGTGTGTCCGAAATGTGACGTTTTATTCAGTTTTACATGTTAGAAAGTGTTGCTTTCAAGTTTCACAACGTAGTACGCCCCTAATGACCCACATCTATGGTGCTTGTAGCGACTGATAACACTTATTTAATGGGCTGATAATAGTTGATTACTTCATTATATTAACCAAAGGGATTGACGCTGTGAGCAGGACTTGAACCTGCGCGGAGATTCCCCATTGGATTTCAAATCCAACGCCTTAACCACTCGGCCATCACAGCTTTCTGAAGGTGCATTCATACTAAATCTTGTCAGGCATGGCCATGATATGGTCTTAGAGCTATACTGCATACACACAAACACATGCAGGTCAGTGTGTGTTTTTATCCTGAAAACTCTCCTTTCATTAAATTGAGCCCATCGTCTCATAACCCGTCAATGAGGGTATTGTATTGTTTTTCCACAGGACACGATGTCAAACTATGAAAAGCTCCCCAGCCTGCAGCAGTAAACTCTTATTTGTTATTCTGGATGTGCTCAGCATTAGTCTGAGGTCTTTAACTCTCCTGTTTGGGTCTTGTTTCTGCAGCACGGAGACATCCTGCTTCACGCTGTGAAGTTTTCATCCCAAAAATGCTTACGGTTTTAGGATCAGGTAGTGCCTCATTATGTGATCTATAGATTTCTTTATAAATGAAGTATTCAATTTGAAAGATATGTGTGATGTGCTTTTGATTATTTATTGATCAGTTGTCTGGTTTTCCACTTCAGCAACTTATTAAGATTCTGTCTTTGTCGAACACTTGTGATGGCTACACATTATCAATAATAACTGTAATCCTTCAAAGACACGCCATTCTTCCCCAAACTAATTTGACTATGGTTAGCAGAATTAGTAATTGTCCGAGAGAATGTTGTCTTATTTCCTTAAACAGTTTACCATCTAACAGGGTGGGATTGAAAATCTTAAGGTTACTCGTCCAAATTGGAATTTAGGAAATTAGGAAAATGCTTTGCCCTTTTCCTCCGCCATTGCCCTTCTGCATGACATTTATATTACAGAGTGTCATGTAGGCATCAGTGTGCAGCCTCATTATATTGCATGCACATTTTTTTTCCCCAAAAGGTGAACATGTTGAGATTGAGTTTTTCATATCGACCCGTCTCCTGCATTTAAACTGACTTCAGCAGCTCATTAAGATTCTGTCTCGATAAAATCAGCGTGGAGATGATCCCGTCGCCGTTGTACACACGTGTTTTAGAATGTCAGACTTTTCTCCAGAGGCTTTCTTTCAATCAATCTCTCGTTGCATCATCATACTGTAGATGGAAATATGGTCCCACCCTGTCCTTTATGGTACAATATGAATGTGTTCAAAATATGGTGTTATAAACAATCCATTGTAATGTTCTTTTTCTTTACAAAACACACAAAGCGTTTTCATCACAAAGTGCCATGATGTTGATTTTAGACTCCTGGTGTCGGGGAGTTAATTTTGGCCTTTGCCGGTATATTGTCAACACATTACAGGCTGGACGAGATAAACTTTAAATGGTGTTGCTGCTTGTGAGGTGCCAATAATGGGCAGTTTCTGCCATCTGCAGGACAAACAGGAAGTCACAACCAGCCACTAAAGGGACATTTCACCCCCAAACACATCACAGACATTACATTTTCACATCACATACAAGTGAAACAAAAACAGGGGAAGTCATTTGGAAACAAAGGTAAAATAAAAATAAAAAAATAAATAAGTAGAAAGGCAAAAAAACTGTCTGATCCACTGGTCAAACTGTGAACACGGCTGACAGAAGGACCTGATTGTGTGACAGAGACTCGGTCAGATGAGGGGTCTTCACTGTAAAACTAAAGAAGAGTAAATGATGAGTGAAGCTGCAGCTCTTCCAGAGAGGACAGCACACACAGAGCAGACAGACGGTCTACCTGGACGTCATGGATCACCTGCTGCTGCTGTGGAGCTCAGGTAGGACTCTGCTTTAAACATCATGTGTTATTATTCACACCTTTATATTCATCTTTAAACCAGAGAGCAAACTGATCACACACACCAACATCAAGTTTGTATTCACAGCTTCAGACCCACTGAAACACTAAAATATCCTCCTGCACCATGTCGTACCTCAGCATCGTTTTACAGCTAAGAGTTTTAGGGACGCTCCAACAGGAATCGACAGCTTGGAAGAGACTTTTGGACTGTTGGACGGACTAAACAAGACATTTAAAGACGTGACCTTAGACTCTGACAGACTGTGCTGCACATGTTTCACTGTTTCCTGATGTTTCCCTTCCTCACTGATTGATTCCATGAATAACAGAACGGACAGATTCATCAACTATTGGTATAACGGTTAGTTGCAGCTGTAGTTCAGTCTGCTCTGAACGACTCTCTGCTGTGGTCAACACATTTACATGGAAACGATAAGATCACTCTGACAGCATTAATCTGACAGCATCTCAGCCTGCCCTGGTTGTCACGGTAACAGAAACCACAGTGCTATAATTAGTAATCTGTCAGCAGCTTCTTATCAACACATCAGTTCCTCAGAAATGCAGCTCAGAGGAGGATAAATATCATGTGTAAAACTAAAGAAGGGTAAATGATGAGTGAAGCTGCAGCTCTTCCAGAGAGGACAGCACACACAGAGCAGAGAGACGGTCTACCTGGACGTCATGGATCACCTGTTGGTGCTGCTGCTGCTGATGCTGTGGAGCTCAGGTAGGACTCTGCTTTAAACATCATGTGTTATTATTCACACCTTTATATTCATCTTTAAACCAGAGAACCACCTGATCACACACACACCCTCATACTATACTATACTAGCAGTACAACCTCATACTATACTAGTAATACAACCTCATACTATACTAGTAATACAACCTCATACTATACTAGTAATACAACCTCATAATATACTAGTAGTACAACCTCATACTATACTAGAGTACAACCTCATATTACTTGCAGTACGTACTAGTAAGATGATTATTTCCAATAATAAATATATTCATACATTTGCATAAAGCAGCATATTTGTCCACTCCCATGTTGGTAAGAGTATTAAATACTTGACAAATCTCCCTTTAAAGTTCATTTTGAACGGATAAAAAATGTGTGATTAATTTGTGATTAATCATGATTAAATATTTTAATTGCTTGACATCCCTAATTTAAAGGAAATAAAGGGTTTGTGTGGCCCTACGCAGCTGCATATTCAGCGTATCGGGCGGGCCGACGCTGATCATCACCACACACATCACATCACATCACCTACACACTTAAAGGAAGAAAAGGCAAACAGGGAACATGGATGCTGTAAAACCGTACACATTAAAGTTATAATTAGGGCTGTCAATCGATTAAAATAGTTAATCTGGATTAATCACAAATTAATCACACATTTTTATATCCGTTCAAAATGAACCTCAAAGGGAGATTGATTTGTCAAGTATTTAATCCTCTTACCAACATGGGAGACAAATTGTGCCAATTTATTTATATATATATATTATTATCGTAAATCAATTAACAACACAAAACAATGACAGATATTGTCCAGAATATTGTCCTAATTTTCATAATGAAGTACAAATGTATAAAGAAAAGAATACAGCAATATATAAGTTTGGGGAGATAAATAAGGAAGAAAATGCGTAGGGAAAATAAATAAGTATAATTTAATCATTTATAAATTAATTTATTAATTTAAAACAATAGAAAATAAATGCAAAAATAAATAGATCAATTTAAATGTCAATAAAAGTAATACATAAATACCAGGGCTGTCAATCAGTTAAAATAGTTAGTCATGATTAATCACACATTTTTATATCCGTTCAAAACGGACCTTAAAGGGAGATTTGTCAGGTATTTAATCCTTTTATC
>CAKALG010045940.1:0-15714 GCA_916700815.1 Helicolenus hilgendorfi
TGGACCGGTCCGCCTCCATGCTGCTGGCTGCACATGCTCCACCTGCATTTCCACCAGATCCGTGACGGAGGACGTCTCAACGCAGGAGAAGCAGCCGCCCAGAGATTCAGCAGTGGCATCGCCTATTTCTTGCTTAAAATGTTGTCAGAAGTAGATTTGTTTAAGAAGTTTATGTATGTTGCCTCCAGCTTTCTGTGTGCAGAACCTCCCATTAAACACATGGTGGCAGCAGCACTCCACTCACAGCAGTCAATCAGCCGGGCCTAAGGGCTACCGCAATAGAAATATGAATGGAACTAAGCACATTTACTCAAGTACAATACTTAAGTACAATTTGTAGGTACTTATACATTACTTCAGTGTTTTCATTTTCTGCTACCTTATACTTCTACTCCACTACATCTCAGAGGGAAAGGTTGTAGGTAGTTTTTACTGCACTACATTTATCGGACAGCTTTAGTTACTTGCAGATTTATATTGTGTATTAATAATCTGAATCAACTAATACACTATGATATACAGTATATATATACATATATATCTTAAAAGAGCCGACTCGTTCGCGACTGACACATCACTAATTTCATGACAACTGGGCTACGTCCATCTGCTGAGGAAGATGATGTCATATAATCTGAAGCTCCAGAACAGCTACTAAAGGGTCGTTGTGGTGCAACTGTTTTGCTTCCAAGGTCAAGAATGAACTCTCAATCTCAAAACAGCCATTTGTTTTAATGAATTCAAGACAGTGAAGCATAATAGAGTAGAAATGTTGCTGATCTGGTGACAGTAGATAAAGTGATAGTGTTCAAATTGGACACTCCTGCTAATTATAAGGGTCCTCAGCCTGGCAGTTGAGACTGCTGTAAACCCCGGCAGTCTTAAGCTTGTAGAAAGCATCACAGTGTAAGTCATTCTCTCCCGTCACGTTCACAGAGACAATAGTGAACATCTCATACGGAGGAATCAGTACTTCATCCTCGTCCGAGTCAAAACATGTTTCTATCTCAAAGCAGGTCCTCCGTCCAAACTGACGCAGGTCCTTGTTGAGGGAGCTGGAGGCCAATGAGCCGAAGCGGATGGTTTGTCCTAATTCCCCGCTGAAGAGCAGTTTGCTCCTCCGGTAGGTGGTGAAGCAGCTTCTTTGGTTGAGTTTGAGGAGCCGGATGGCGTCAGACAGCAGGAAGTGGAGGGCGTGGAATTCAAACGATGTCTTGTAGGAAGCCTTCCCCCTGCGGACTGCTCGGTTTAGGTCGTCATATGACCCCACTGTGTAGGCACACAGAGCCCTGAAGTGATTCCAGGACAGCGGATCATACATGCCATCTACTATAGCAGCATTGCCTATATAATGCATATCCTCATCTATGATGTCTTCAGTAATGAGATGTCCAAAATATTTACCTTATTACAGACACAAAGATTGTTAACAGACAATTTGAAGTCTGGAAATTATAGACATTTGGAGTGTGCTGTATTGGATATCATGCACACCATGCACAGAACATACATTGAGGAACTATTAACTTTAAGTGAATAGAAATGCATCACATTCAGATTATAAATCCATTAGCACCAGAGACATTTTAGAATACAATTAGAACTAAAAATCACTTACTTTCACTTTCTCCAAAAAAAAAATGAAACCAACATCTTCCACTTATGTCATTCCCCGATTATAACATCTACTCAACATTTTCATGATGCACTAAACACAAAATGAACTGAACAATCATTGCATTTGATCTCACCAGGTAACGGTGCAGCAGGTGCTGTGGCGGTCAGATCCAGTGAGGTCTTCGGTCTGTATGGTGCCATCAGTCATCTTCTCTTCTATCAGAGCAGGGTGGAGTCACTCCATAACCTCCACTCACGGACTTACCAAAAGGAGTTCCCCAGATATTTTTAGGTAGCCAGCAAAACACTTTTTTTCCGTTTCATCAACTCCAAAAGATGGAAGTTGAGTGGTGAAACGGTCAGTTCACCCAAATTACAAAAATACACAATTTTCTCTCTTACTTCAAGTGGGATTCACCCGTGCATATAGTTTGGGTTTTACTTGCACAGGTTTTGAGATGTGTGTGTGAGAAATGCTGGTCAATCTAGCACCAACTCAGTAACCCATGAACATAAAACACTGGGTCACCAATCACACCCAAAAAATGATTGTTTTGATTGTTTTGGTGTTATTTATATAATTTCCATTTTGCTTTTCAGTCATACCAATATGTGGTTATTGACCCAGTAACAATGTCACTTATAATTCTGTTGGGCCATAAATTAAACCAAAAAGGGTGGTTACTTTTAGCCAGTGTAATACTATTTTTAATAAATTATTTTTTTAAAGTATTAACCATGTTCTGATTAGAAAAAAATAATCTTTTGACAAATTAGAAAATAATTACTTATTTAAAATTAAAGTTTAAAAAAAGAAAACCAGCTCACGCTACACTCAAAACGAAAGCACAATGCATTCATCCAAATTTGGATTATTTCCAAAATACTTTAAATAAAACTTTGGGCAAGCTGTAAGGCAAACACTGCAGAACAAGAAGGCAAGCAAACAGAGTTGGTGGGTTGTCAAGCTGGGAGAACTAACAGGCAACTGGTGAGGGCTTCTTTAATTACACTAAATCATCATCAGAACCTTTATAGCACTAGGAAGTCACATTGAGATTAAAAGCTCTTTTACAAGTAGCCAAGACAGAGTCCAATAGCAACATCCAACACATAACAAGACAACAGCATTGAACAACAGTAGCAAATGATTTGGAACATGGAGAGGGTCAGGGGTAGTAGTTCATCCATCAAGTAAAAAGCAGTAACTGAACAAAGCTTACTGAGGACATCCAGTGGATGGAAAAGGAGGAATGCTGCTGTGCTGAGCTACTTCCTTTTATGTAACAGGGGATATTTCTCCTGGGGATGATTCGATCACCAATATGATGTCACAGGTGTGTATACTGTGCACTTGGGTTCACAACACTGTGCTCTGTTTTGTAAAACAGATACCACCAGCATCAGAAATACAGCAAACAGCTGTGTCAGCTCCTTATGTGGTTCACCATCCACATTTTTGCATGTTGAATTTGTGTTTTTATCCTTGTCGATAAAAGTAAATTATGTTTTTATTTGATCATTTATTTAGTATTTAGTTTATTATTATATGTTAAAACTAGGGCTGTCAATCAATTAAAATATTTTATCGCACATTTTTTATCTGTTCTAAATGTACCTTAAAGGGAGATTTGTCAAGTATTTAATCCTCTTATCAACATGGGAGTGGACAAATATGCTGCTTTATGCAAATGTATGTATATATTTATTATTGGAAATCAATTAACACAAAACAATGACAGATAATGCAGTAATGCGTTAAAGTAATTAGTGGCGTTAAAACAAATTTGCGTTAACATGTTCATTTTGACAACTCTAAAAAATGATTGATAAATACATGTCTTCACTCGAGCTTTACAACTGAGACCACTACAACTATGTGAAATCGCTAGTGATGTTAAAATGAATCTGCGTTAACAAGTTGTATCACAAAATGTCATATAGCTGCCAGTTGGCAGTTCATGGCTTATTGTTTTATTCACATAATTACATCATTTACATGCAGTTATTGCAGTAAAACAGTTGTTTCCTAGTAGGTGAGTGTCTCAAAGTACAGCTGAGCTCTTTTCATCAAAATGCCCATGACTTCAACTTCTCTCTTCTTTCTCAGTGTTTGCAATGCCTCTAATATATTCTTTTGATGTACATTTGATTTATTTAGCTCAAAATCTCAAATGTGTCTCATGCCCATTAAAAGAAAAAACTTCAGGAAGAGTAACTGAAGACAATCCCTCTTCATACAATACATGTATTTAGGTGTACAATAGGTGTACAGAGTTGCTATAGGAGAAGAATTACAATATTGAGACCAAATTGGTCCAAATTGAAATCCAAGGAGCAATGTGTAGCATTTCTGTGGATCTAGTGTCAGAAATGGAAAATAATATTCATAACTATGTTCTCATTAGTGTATAATCACCTGAAACTATGACTTGGTTCTCGCTCCAGGAGCTTGCAAGCCATGCTGTCCAACTGAATGGCTGTAAAAGCAGGTTCTGCATCTTTGTCAGTAAATACTCTATAGAATAAATACTGTAACTAGTCAGAGATCAGAGCAGACAGAGCATCAATGACTTTCATGCTAATGTTGATGTGCACTTAATTAGACTCTATTGGACTCTATCAGGACCTCTAGTACATTTCCATCTGTGGTCTGTAATCCTCCGTTGTTCCACTTTGACAGCTTCTGCTTACAAACCTCTGAAGCTTTTAACCCAATTCAGGAAACCTGTGGTGGCACAGAATTGACGTATACTCTGAACTAACAGGAAACGACGTTCATGGGCACAGGGGGATGGATTTTGAAATCTGGGTCTTGCCCCACAAAGAATACATTTACATATTTACATGTGCAAAAAAGTGAATTAGCTTTGAGTTAAAGTCAAAAAGAATAAAGTTTGTGCTGCCTGCCTAGGGACTACAGATGGAAATTCTTGCTAACTCCTGCATGTTTACAGCTTGTATTTTATACTGATGCCACTTAATGTGCTTTGTATCAAATAAACAAATATATGAAATGAAAAATTGGTTTTACAACGATTTACAATGTAGGAAAGCCCGGTGTGTCTCATAAAGATGCTAAAGGGTGCCTTGCAAGTATCACACGTCGACAGCTGTAACCAAGCGTCGGTATTTCACGCCCTGGAAATGAGAACAAGCTGGCCAATCAGAGGCAGATTAGGGCAGATCATGTCTTTGCCAGTATGATTCGTAAGTTAGCCCGGCGGCAACAACCAATATTCCCGTTGACATAATTACGATTTAGCCAGCAGATATCCATGCCAAGACTTCCTCTTCCTGGTGCTGTTCATTGTTTACAGTCTGGTTAGCAACTTGAGATGCAAAACTGTTTAGCCTGAGACAGTTTACAAGCTCATTTTAAACTAATAAAGAGGTAAATTGTTCAAAGATTTCATTTCGGCCAGTGCTTCCTGTCTTTTACACAGACTGTTTACCTGCATTCAACCAAAGCCTGCTCAAACATGATTGGTCAAAATACTTACATCTTGCCTACAGATTCTGCATAGGTAGGCTACGGGACAAGATGTTGGTTTGGGTATCTGTTTCTAGAGATTAATTTCAGATTAACTGTTAAAGAAAATGCACATTTTCAGACACCTTGTTTAATCAGGCAATGTGACAGAAGCATACAATCAGATACAGAAAATATAAAAAACGGTACAACAAAATGTAATATGTATTGTATATGGTTCTAGAAAACATACATAGGAATACAAGAGAACAAGAAGCTGTTGTTATGGTGACAAAGTAGCCTATATAACAATAAAACATCCAAATGTGTCTCAATCATAGATCAGTGCCTCCAGTTATATTTTTAACAATAGCAACAAAAGCACTCGTCATGATCTGGTTTCCATGCACAGAACATCCAAGTCAACCAGTCCTGTGATTTAACATGCATATAAGATGTTGTTGGGTTTTATTCTATAGACAGTGTTTTGTAAATAAAAAGTCATCACCTCTTATTTCATCTTGTTCATACAAATCACAGAGAAATGAACTTTTTGCAGACTAGTAAATATACAGCAGTGGTGTCTGAAGGAGGGAATACACAGGATACACAAGGGCAGACTTAAAAAAAATGAGAAAAAAGCCTTTCAACTTCTTTGAAATTGGTTTCAGATGAGGTTTTAAGGATAACACATAATGAGCAAATATATCTAGGTGTTTGTGTAGAAATATATTTAATTTTCTGTGCAGTAACAATCAATCAGATATTTCTGAACTGAATCAAATGCAAGTGGAACAGGGCTTGCTAGTTACCAGATGTAAACAGAATAATGTCATCAGCAGAGAAATTTACTTTTTGGATTTACATTTTTTTTTTTTTAAATCAAGAAACCATTTATATATAACATATATAAATGTTAGGTGTATAATATAAAAAACAACAACAATTGTAACTGAATTGTAATTTCATGTGCCTCAAGAAGTGCATCATAACGGTAGGGTTTCATATATGTCCATCTGAGTACTTGAAAATGAAGAAATTGACATGAGATGTTTTTACCTTAACATTCAGCAGATATTCTTATATGCTTATGCCTTAATCATAAAATCATGTAAAACCATTGTATAGATGTTTCGCACAGCAGTCATTTTGACTAGCACACGTGTAATTAATAACATAAATGATGGCTCTTTTCCATTTACAGTAGGTGCTGGGACTCTTACGCTGTGTTCCAGACAACTCGGAGGTCAGAATTTTCTCAGTTCAAATTTCCAACTTTCAATCTCCAAGCGTTCCAGGTGCACAACGCCAAACAAAATCCATGGCTGACCATGACAAACTGATGTTTCTTGTGTACACACAATTGAACTCTCCAGCAGTGCAGCCTCCACGTTGTTCTGGCATTTTTAATGTTTTAGCGATTAACTTTTGTGCAGAGAAGATAACTTTCAGATTGTTCGCCGTAACCAGCTACCTAATAACATTGCGACATATTTAGACATCAATTTACAGGCAGAACAGGTCTTACTAAATGATGGTATTTATAATTATAATTAAATACAGGTAAAAGTACTTTACATTGCATTTTAGTTGATGGTTTACCGTGTACAGCGTTGTGTGACGTTCACAAGCAGGAACTCCGGCTGTGATTGGCGTTCCATTGTATTTCTTCTAGTCGGAAATTTTTGAGTTCCGAGTTGTCTGCAATGCAGCTTTACAAAGAATGGAGCCATTGTGTTCTTAATTTCACCTGTGATCATGTGATCAACAGTTACAGTTACACTAATTGAGCAGTTTTTCTAATTTTACATGACTATCAGTTTAATCAGTCTGTGAAAACAGATCGATTTTGGGGGGTTTATCTCTGCATGGATTTTGAGACAAATTCTGAACAGAAAGCCTGTGTTACAAACTTAGAGCACGGAGTTTGAAAGACAGGGCATGTCTTATGCTATTGGTTGCATTATGAAAAATGTGGGATTCGGCATCTTTTGGACTTTGACCCTTATTACAAATTAAAAGTCAGGACATCTCAGTCTCTGTTGCTTTAATTTGGACCTTTTTTTAAATTTGTCTCTGAGGCGTCCCATCTACTTTATGGAAGTGCAATACTTAAAACAAATTGCATTCATGTAGAAAGTGACTAACTGTCTAATCTGTGCTTTTTAGAACACTTTGGAAAAATAAGACCTCTACAATATTATAGTATATTATATAGAGTGCTGCAGGGATGATGTATGTTTGTGAGCCAACCCACAAGTTAGCATTGCACTGGTTCCCAAAAAGCCAATAGGATTTTTCTATTGGATTTTGGATTATGCAGAAAATAAACTCTGTGGCAAACAAACATTTATGATTTGTTCAGCAAGATAATGTCAACAAATGAACACCGCTTTTTATCATTTTTGTTAGCAACCGCCATTTTTAAGACAGGTAAAAGCTTCAAAATTCACGAGTGGGATGTTTATTAATATATTTTAAATCGTAGAACAAAATGTTAAAATCTCTTCAGCTTGTGTTAACCACAGACCTTATTTCAGATATCTAACTAAAAATCCACTGACTTCCAGACGAGGGAACAGCAAGTGCTAAAATGCTAACTCATTTCTGGGTTTTAGGACTCATTTCTGTTACACTCTACTGAAGGTAACATGCTAATGTTTGCTGAGAGTTCAGTAGATTTCAAATACAGTACATGTGTTATTTAAGCACATGTGTGTTGCTTCTGTACAGCTACAGCAAAGTAACAGCTTGGGAAAGATGAGAGGCCGCTTTATCTTTGGCATTTCTAATGATCCCCTTAAGAAGGTTTGCACCACTGCAGTGTCATGCACTGAATGATGTCATATTGTTGGAGCCATCTGAAGACATTCGGCCTGAGGCGCAAATATCGGACGTCACCCGTGATGAGCGAGCATTGTAGATGTACATTTTGCCAAAGCACCATAAGTCACGCATTATTTGCTGGAAGTGGCTCCTGAACTTCACCCCAATGAAGGCATAGAGGATGGGGTTGAGACAACAGTGGAGGTAGGCTATGCTCCTGGAAATGGCCAGAACTTGGAGTTTAATCTTTTCTGCTTCACAACTCCTCTCCTTAAAAAGAGACAGAGTGTGGTTCAGCAGAGACACATTGTAGGGAAGGTGGCACACTATGAAAACCACAACTACTGCCAAAACCACACGGACGGCCTTGTGCCTTTGGCTGCTCTTTGCTCTCAGCAACGTGCACACGATGCTGGAGTAGCAGAACACCATCACCAGCAGAGGTAGCAGGAAGCCAATGGCCATTTGAAGGCTGGGAACCACCACCTTCATTAGCTTTGCGGTTTCATTCTTGCTGAAAGACAGTTGACACATCACAGTGACGGTCTCAGCCCCCAGTTTCGGCTCTTCAAAGCGCTCCGTGTAGAGGAGCGTGGGCAGAGTTAAAGCCACTGCAGACACCCAAACAGCTGAGCAGATAAGGCGGCTGTAGATCAGAGTGTGTGAACGAGCGCCGAAGGATCTTCTGGCCTGAACTATAGCGACGTAACGGTCGCCACTAATGCAAGCAAGCAGGAGCATGCCACTGTAGAGGTTGATACTGTAGGCTGACCTCAGTACCTTGCAAGCCACAGGACCCATGAACCAACTGTGCTGCTCGTTGTATATGATAAATGGCAGAGCGACCACAAAGATCAAGTCGGCCACAGCCACATTGTAGAGATAGGCATCTGTCATTGTCTTGGTTCTCTTGTAGAATACATAGGTGGCGATTACGAGAGCGTTGCCGATCAGGCCAAAGGCACAGATGAAGGAGTGGATGTAGGTTTGGGTGATGACCTCCACGCGGTTAGGGTCGAGGTTGCAGGGCTCTTCATCTCCTGGGTAATCTACTCCTGTACTGTAATCATAGTCTGAAGTCACCGACGCCATGATTTGTTCGATCTGGAGAAGAAAAGATGAGCATTTACACCGAACAGCAAATAATTAGGGGAATACAACAAAATGTCAAATATTTTCCAAAACAAATTTGGTGTCATATTTTGATAAGAAGTGGTGGAATGTAACTAAGTACATTTACTAAAGCTGTGTGCTTACGTACAGTTTGGAGCTACTTGTACTTGAGTATTTTAATTGTATAATACTTTACACTTTATACTCCACCCCCGCATTTCAGAGGGAAATATTGCACTTTTTACTCCACTATGTATTTGACTGCTAAAGCTACTGGTTAATTTACACATTAGGATATTACCAGCAAAGCTTATAGACTATGATAAAGTGCTTTACTGTTAAACTACCCAGTACTGTACTGTAATTGCTTCTGACTTGTCTGTCACTCGACGTCAGGTCTGTAAATGAGGGCAACCTCAGTGAATTTTTGAGTTTAAAATTAAAAAAATAAAGGTATAATGTACTTAAAGTTTGCTCTACAGATACACTGGTTCACTGACACAGTTTATAAGAATCTACCCCCTTTTTATTTTTGTATTATTATAATTCTTATACTTTGTATGGCCTCTCATGTGGACAGTTATGTTTTATAAGTTTCAATTGTTAAAAGTACAATAAAAACAGTGTTTAAAAACATTTGCCACATATGGACATTATAACAGGAAGTAATATTATCCAATAATACTGTACATTTGTAATAATATAACCCCCTGAAAGTAGTGTTTCTGCATAATGAACACTTTCATTTCCGACAAAAAAGACATTTTGCTCATAACACTTCTGTACTCTTGCTTAAGTTCAGTGGCAGGAAAAGTACTCTGATCTTTTACTTAAGTAAAAGTAGTAATGTCACAGAGTATAAATATTCTGTTACAAGTAAAAGTCTTGCATTCAACATTTTACTTCAGTAAAAGTACACATCCGTATTAGCATGAAAATACACTCAAAGTACCAAAAGTAAAAGTATTCATTATGCAGAATGGCCCATTCCAGAATCAAATCTATTACACTATTGGATTATAACTCTCGATGCATTAATGTGTAAGCATCACTTTAAAGTGACAGCTGGTAAAGCTGGGCTAATTGTAACTACTTTATATACTGATGGGTGGTTTAATCTAGGATTTTACCTCAGGATTTTTTTGTTGATGATATTTTTAATATCCAAAATAACTAGTAACTAAAGCTGTCAGATTAATGTAGTGATAATATTTGCCTCCTAATTGGAGTAGAAGTAGACAGTAGGATAGATGGAATTACTAAGAAAGGTACAAGTACCACAAAATTGGACCTAAGTATAGTACTTGTACTAAGTAAATATAAATACAGTACTTGTACTGAGCAAATGTACTTACTAGTAATGAACACAGAACTTTTACTGGTTATGGAGCATTTTTAGACGATGATATTTCTACTTTTACTTAAGTTACAGATCTGAATACTCCCTCCTCTACTACTGATAAACGTTTCATGAATTGTAATCAATGGCTTTATTGATGGTTAATAACCAATGTATTTATTCTCCAACAGAAATTGGTTTTGATAGTTTAGTGCACCCTACATGGCCTGGGCAACACTCACATCACAGCTTTTTGTCTGTTTACAGGATAAAAGCCAGTGTTCTAGTTCAGCTCTTCCTCTGGGTGTGAGTGACCCAATTTCAGCCCCATTAGACATTAAAGAAATGCATGCAGGGGTAGGCTGCTAGTGTTTGCACTTTGTGCTTTGTGTGATCTTAGAAGCTGATAAGCTCTTTAGCAGCAAAGGTCTCAGATGTATCAGTGAGAGTCAGTAAGTGTGTAGGAAGCTCACCAACTTGCAACCCCAACAAACATACTGGAGATGTAAAAGTGATGATGAAGTGTTCTATGCGTGATACTAGAACATTAGACTGTTCTGTTTGAACTGATGAATATTAAATTACACAAAGCCAACATGCACAGCACAGCAATAAACACAAGTTCTCCTTTATGCAAATAGCAGCATGTGAGAAACAGGTTGCGTGCTTCAACTTACTTCTTCAAAAGCCTGATGTCAAAAACCGATATGACAATATGATGATGTCTCTTTTTTCAGCACTTTCACTTCTCAAAAATCACCACAGTAAGATCATGTATAGCAATCGTCAATGAGGAAGGTTTTGCCCATGTCTGTTTGGGAAGATAATATAACGAGAGAAGGATGAACATTTTGTTTAAAAACGCGTTTTGAGAACTTCAAGTGCTGAGTAAATATTGTTTCCATATTTTACAGAACTGACAGTTCTGTAAAAGTGTTCCGTGTGTGTGTCATGTGTCAGCTGTGAAACTTGAGTCATTTAAAAGTTCATCCAATTTAAAGTGATCAAAAAATAATCATTTTAAAGTTTTAAAAGTGATCTAGTAAATCTTTAACATTGATCAATACAGTGCAGCTTCAAGATTTAAAACGTATAACATGCACTATATCAAGAACAAACATTAAATTACACTTCCACACTTAGATGCTACTAAATAAATAATACATAAAGATGCACATCAAAGTACGTAATGCCGTTACCAAACTGAAAAATAGAATGGATAATCCAGCGTGGAGCGTTCACTGCTTATTTGTGCTCATATTTTCTGTTGAGAACATACATACCTTGCAGAATGATGATTTTCTCTCAGTTAATTTCTTTATCCTGCGGGTCCGATGTCATCAAGTCAAAAGAGAGTGAAAGCTCTCTCCCAGGTACCACAGCTGCTTCTGAAGACAGAGTTCAGCGTGGGGGCTTTATGTCACAAATACTGTGTGATTAAAATATCAAAAGAAGAAGAAGACAAAGCCAGAACCGCATTCAGTACAGCGTATCACTGATCTTCCTACTTTTAATGTCACACTCACACACACACACACACACACACACACACACACACACACACACACACACACACACAACACACACATACACACATGCAGGGACATTCCCCCTGTGATGCACATTTGGAGCCCAGAGGCCATGCTTAATAAGGAAATGATTTGTTTTATTGAGCAACTATTCAATTCTTATTATATTCTTATACAAGGTCAAAGAGAAGTTATCTCAAGATGCTTTTCATAGAGAGCAGGTTTACACCGTACTCTATCATTTAGAGACCCAACAAGAGATCCCCAATGCGCGTGCACTAGATACGACAGTGGCACGGAAACGGGTAGAGGGAGAGAGAGAGACAGAAAGAGAGACAGAAAGAGAGAGAGAGAAAGCAGCGGTAGCAGTAATAATAATATAAATATGACTACTACTACTAATAGCAGTCTTAATAGCAGTAATAATAATAATATAAATATGACTACTACTACCAATAGCAGTAATAATAATATAAATATGACCAGTACTAATAATAATAGCAGTAATAATAATATAAATATAAATGCTACTACGACTAATAGCAGCAAATAATAATAGAAATATGACTACTAATAATAATAATAGCAGTAATAGTAGCAGTAATAATAATAGAAATATAACTACTACTATTAAAAATAGCGGTAATAGTAGCAATAATAATAATAGAAATATGACTACTACTACTAATAGCAGTAATAGTAGCAGTAATAATAATAGAAATATTACTACTAATAATAATAATAGCAGTAATAGTAGCAGTAATAATAATAGAAATATGACAACTACTGCTAATAATAGTGTAAGGCAGGCTTCTTGCTACCTTAACTATAACCTTACTTATTAGTTAATTAAACTCCTGTAGGGCTGTGGGTAGAGCAAGAGCACGGGGAGAGCTTGGTCTGTTCAACACGATCCACTTTAATCACTCAATTTAGCGTAGGACCACTGAACTCCAACAACTCAAAAGGTGGCACATCACTTCATATCCCTCCGCCAATCTTAACCATCACTCATCCCACAAGCACGCAACGTGCGCCAAACCATATAGCTCCATCTCTAACTTAAAGAGCAGAATACAATATGTACACTGTATAAAATATGTCTTTACAAAATAAATGTAATCTTACAATAGCAGTAATAGTAGCAGTAATAATAATAGAAATATAACTACTACTATTAATAATAGCAGTAATAGTAGCAGTAATAATAATACAAATATGACTACTAATTCTAATAATCGCAGTAATAGTAGCAGTAATAGTAGCAGTAATAGGAGCAGTAATAGTAGCAGTAATAGTAGCAGTAATAGGAGCAGTAATAGGAGCAGTAATAATAATAGAAATATAACTACTACTATTAATAATAGCAGTAATAGTAGCAGTAATAATAATAAAAATATGACTACTAATTATAATAATCGCAGTAATAGTAGCAGTAATAGGAGCAGTAGTAGCATCTACTGTATATGCCATCAGACTTTTTGAATACAGAAAATCTCATTCATATCATCAATGAAAATTCAAATAAAGTTTTATAAACTACTAAGTAAAACTTTGCTGCCCTCCCTCACTCTTGCTTTCTGTCTTTGAACACATCCCTTATTATCAAGAAGGCCTCACGACCCTCAGTGAAGCTTTGGCGACCCCCTAGTGTCTATGCCTACATGTACTATTTGTATCTTTCCTTTTTGGGTTTCTGCTTATTCTAATTTGTAAGCTTTACATATTTATTCTATTAAATAAATAAGTAAATCCTGATTTAATGAATCCTTAACAAAACAATATGTTGTGATATTTTTGGACTATTGGTTTGAAAAGAAGCAGCTATGGACTAATGTACAATAATTGTAGTTGCAGTAGTTGCTTTTCCTGAACATGACCAGCAGATAGAGCTGTCATTTCAATGGATACTTTGAGACGACAGCAGCTGCTGGGAAAAGGTACATCATAACTAACAATGAGTTCGTATGAATTCATCGTTTGTAGGGATGTAATGGAGGGTAAACCCATCTCAACTGAGCTTCATTTATGCTAGAAATGGAGCAAATATGATTTTAAAAACATATTTTTATAAAAATGTGTCCTCCGGTGTCCTCCGGTGTCCTCTGGTGCTCCTAATGGCATCTGCAGGATTTCACAGACCTGAGGAAAACAAGCAGTCAGAGCTGATCTGGAGTCTGCCGTCTCTTATCTGCTGTCAATCACTCACAAACTCTGATCAAACGATCAAACTAGGCAGCGCTGATCAAATATGAATCAATATTCTGTTACGGTAATGCCTATTTCTCTCCTCAGATGTTCTCAGAATCATCTTGTAGTGCACGGTTTAGCTGTAAAATGAGAATGTTTGTGAAACGGCAGCCATGTTGAGATCAGTTGAGGAAATACCAAGCACCGCCCACCATCCAGAGCACAGCCAATAGGAACGCTCTCTCTCTCTGAAATGACCTGTGATTGGTCAAAGTCTCCCGTCACAGGCTAGATGTTCTAAAGTCTGTAAACAGAGCCATGAGGAGGAGCAGAAGTCTAGTTATCTCTCAGAACACTTGGATTGAAAACATATTGTGCCTACTGCCGGTTTAAAGGTTAATGATATCATATGTGATATAAATGTAGGCTACAATCTATATCACAGTTACTAATAGACAATTTAATTTACGTTTTTTAGAGTACGTTTTTTAAGTTTAATAAAGTTTAAGCTCAAGTTTAAGTTTTGAAGTTTACATTTACATTTACGTTTATGTTTAACTTTGAGTTTGAGTTTAAAGTTTAAGTTTAAGGTTTAAGTTAAAAGAAGAAAAAATAATTGTATTAAAGTAATAAACTTGTAACAGCTTATGGTGTAGTTAGGGATCTTTATGTTCAAGTTGAAATGAAACCATAATTATCAACTGACATCTTTGAATGCCATGCAGGGAAATTGTATCAACTTAAAATTAAGATCAAAACACATACATAGAGTGTATATGATCCACACCCATATATAAATATAAAATCTGTATAATTACAGAGTGTAAAGATGTAATTAAAGGGCAAATGGAGGTTTGCATTAAGGTGAGTACTGTAAATTGGAAAGGTTGTTATTGAGAAATTCAAGAGCCTGCTGCATCAAGCAAGAAGCTGCTAGTTTGTTTTCAAAATAAAAGCTTTTTAGTGTAGCTCCTTAACATGATGTAGCCCATACTCCTTGTGTGAGAGAGAATAACACAACTCATATCAATATACAGTTGAATACTGTAATGAAATGAATAGGCCTACTTGTGATCCATGGATGCCAAACATCAGGCCATAATTGCCCCTTGCTTAACTTATACGGCTGTAAAAGACCTTCTCTAACACCAAACTCAACCAGTTGGGTTACATTTTTGGCAAGTTGGTTCAAGTTGGTTTTAACATGTTCCTACAGGAAAGGTGAAGCAGATGCTGCAGGGTACTGGACCATCAGTGGACCCATTAAATGTCAAACTGATAATTCCAACAAGTACTGCTGTAAACAATTTTTGAAAAGCCACTTGTGGGCACTTGAAGGGGCCAGGGAGGGGACTTGTACAGCAGATACTACTGATGGTTAGCAGTGGCAGAGGTGGCCCATTGGGCCCCCACCAGGGAGACACGCTAAAGAGCCTCGCTGCATCAGCCTGCACTGAGGCAGGAAAAGCCAACACTAGGATCAGATCTAAATCATGTTCATGGAGAGACCTTCGTCTGGTCAGCTAACATTACTGCCAAGCAGCTGAAATATAGAGTGATATTGTGCTTTTAGCTGACGTGTGTCGCCTCACTGTTTTGAGCGATGCTCGTTCAGGTATATTTAGAGC
>CAKALG010045943.1:0-21210 GCA_916700815.1 Helicolenus hilgendorfi
ACCTTGAAGAATATTTGAAATTACAACTAGTTCCAAGTGAAATGTGTTTCTGTTTCAGATCAACGAGGACATATTAACAAAAAATAGCAAAACACACCGATTTAGGGAAGTGAGAGCAAACCTCACTGGGCACCCAAAAAGTCTTAAAAGAGCCTTTTAAACCAATTTTATCAAATCAGCTACTACAATAAACACATTTTCTACCCATGTCAGAACTGTTTTTTGATATTTCACATGCAACATATATATGTATATGTGTTTTTGTCTGTGCTTTCACTGCTTTGAAGTGGGCTCGGCTAAGGTGGAGAAAGGTGATGCCACGTACTTTGATGCAACAATTAGAAATTAGCAACATTTGATTAAATATATATATACTTTGGTGACTACGGGATGAAAGAGTATGTCATAATCTGTGTTATTTGTGTCATTTCTCGCATTGGAGTTAATAGACTCAGGACATGCCAATAGTCTCCTAAAGATACAGGAAACGGACTCTCGGTGCGCCGTTTCCTTTCTGAACTGTCTATGCTTATGTTTCCAGGCCACTGTCAATTAGTCTGATTAAACTACACCCACCCAGTAATCTAACTTTTAATTTGATTGTCTAGTTATAACTGTTGTAACAGAAAAAGTCCTAAAGCGATGATTGATTACAACTTGAGCACGGGTGACTAAAGTATTATCTTGTATTATTGTGACATATACAGCAATGGGGGAAATTTAAAATTAGGAACAAAGAAGTGGTCTTTGAAATGACAGAAAAAAAGTGTAGAGCTTGAGGGGATGTGCATTGTTTGAGAAATCAGTCTGTTAACAGTCCGTTAGCTCTAACCTCTGACTGTCCTTGCCCCGCCAGTCTAGCTTCTGATCTTCAGCTTCTCCCCCCCTTTCCTCAGATCACAAATTTGCCATCCTTTGCGAATCCACATGAGTCAATACCCCTTAAAATTCACGTTTGATTAGTTTTATTGAGCGGCCTGCACCTTTGCATTTCATGCAGTCAGTGATGCACGGCAAACACTGTGTGTATCTCTCACTCTGCCGACCTCGATTTCCCGCATGCTCGCCATCCACTGCTTTTGGCTACAAGAAAGTGGAACTGGTAATGACAAACAATTACGGGGACTTAAGGAGCGATGGCATCCAATATATGGCCGTAATAAACGCTGTGGACTCATACATCAAGAGAATTGCCTGGAGGATGAGGGCAGGGATGTAATAGGTCCCTGAGACTGAAGACCACCTCTTCATATTACACAGAGCTCATTAGCGGTCTGTGTTAGTGACTGGGTTGATAACCAGAGTCCTGCCTCAAACTTCAAAGTTTTACAGAGTTTTATTTAATTCTGGTTTTGGTTTATTTTGTGGCATCAACATGTTTTGCTTGTAGTAATTTTACAAAACATCTGTCTCTTCTACAAAAGAGGAAAAATGAGAAGGCAGCATCCTCATCATGGCTATTGCACCTTTGAAAGCCACTGCGTCACTCCTTCGTAGAAAATCAGATCAATAGCATCGAGCAGGCTCCTCTTTTTCTTCTTTAAGCTACAGATTCACAGATGCCAATTAGTTTGAGTGATGAAAGCGTCCTCTCTGTTGACCCATTAGCAAGAGCCTCTCGTAAATGTTTTCTTCAGGGAGCTGAGTCCATGCTTTCCTTAATGGCCTTTTCTTGGCTCGACTGGTGGCCCATTCAGTAATGGATGTTCCTCTCTATTAGATTTTTAACTTGTCTGACTTTTGTTAATCTTCTCTATGTGGTGAAAGCCGGTCTTTGCCCCAGTTCCAGGGGGAATGGAGCAGTTCCTTTAGGCACAAACTGCGCAACACATGATTGCTAATCAATAGCTTAATATCCCTCCTTGAGCTTTTACTAAGATTAAAGAAACAAAGATGACTCATCTGAAGAGAAAGAATAAAACTTGTTCAATGCCAGATGTATTTTTAAATAGTTTTAGAGGTTTGACTAATAAAACTTTCATGTTACAAGTTCTACTCTGTTTAACTTGCATTAAAATCTATATCGTCCACAGAGAAAAGTAATAAATAATTGTTGAACGAGTAAACTTTAAGTGTGCGGTTTTATACAGTTCATCAGTAGATCTATTATTCAGCAGTTCCTGTATCTACACTACTATCCCATTTATCCTATAAAAGGTTAAGCTTAAGCACCGTCCAGAAAAAGTGTTTTATGACCAAAATGTACTAACATGCAGTGCAGTTGAAATAAATTGCTGCTCTGGGCACTTTCACAGTTCGGCATTAGGCCAAGCTGAAGAACACTAAATGCCTGGAGAAGCATGTGGACGTCCTTGTTCATTTATGTACTTTTGTTCTGGGCAAGTGTTTTTATTTACTTCCAATTAAGGGAATTATTACGCTACAGAATATAGGGGGGCCGTCAGATTGTTAAGAGGTTAATAGTTTATATAATAAAAGCTTGATACTTGACGTCCGTGTATCAATACAATGTATCGATTTATTCCCCCCATCCCTGGTTCAGGTGTCCACATACTTTATTTGCACATACATTGTGCAATGTACAGTAGAGGTTTCACATTCAGGACCAAGGTCAGTTCCTCTTCACAAGTTCTGTCCTCCAGCTGTGCACAGAGGTTTGCATTTACTGCATTAAAACCATGCAGTATAATATACAATCACTACCAAAGGAGTTTGGTGGGCTATTTCTGATTCGTTAAGCCAGTATGTGCAAATTTCAGTGTGGTAAAGAGCCTGTTAAGACGGATTTGATCATAAAACCAGGGTTTTGTTCTTTGTTGAGATAAGCACTAAATAAATCCAGTTATTCATATTTAATTTACAATCAGTGCACAGAACAAGCACTAACACAATGAAAACATTATTGCAACTGCCCCAGCTTCTCAAATTTGGGAGCTGCAGGGCATCACGCTGCATCTATCCATTATGGTTACTCTTATTATGTGGTGTTAGTATAGAATAAACATGAACAAAATAAAACCAGCTTCACTGTGTTTTCAACATCTATAACATCCTCCCCTGAAAACAGAACAGAAATCAAAGCAGAGCGCTAATGAATGCAAATCTCTATATTTCTCCATGGCACTCTTGTGTCTCTCTGTTAGGTTTTGAAAAGTCTATTTATGGATCACAGAACTGGAGACCCATCACACTCTGAACTACTGACGGCAATTAGCTCATCACAGTGCAAGCAGTGCGGTGTACTAGAGCAGACTGGTGTTTGAGGAGGACGATGAAGCAAAGAATAAAAGAAAAAGTATGAGGGCAGTGAAAGAAAGTGAGGAGAAAATAGGAAAAACAGAAGGAAGAAATAAGAGCCGAGTGAGAGAAGAGATGAAAATAGTAATACCACACCACCACCATCAACCCCCCCTCGTCTTTGAAAGCCCAATGCACCAAGGCCTTTCTCTATCACCCCTCTGACAGACAAATGGCACAGTGGAGACCGAGCAGACGTTTCAGCCTTGTTCTTCGGCCGTTTGAAAATGAGCACACAGCGCAGGGATGTTTGGTGAAGGTTTCTATAAATAAGCTGTTGTGAGGAATGCCTGGATAAATTAATGATTAAGAAGTGGGGGGCTGGGTGTTCACACAAGATGCCAGTGAAAGGCGAAAAGTCATCCTGCTGCCACTACGATACAGTTCCAGCTCCCATGCTTTTGTTACAACACAGAGGCGATGTAGTGAGGCGACTGAGGAAAAAATTCATAAAGAGAAAAATCTCCCACATAATAGTTCTACAAATTGACTCATCTTGAAGTTTAATACCTCAGTAGTAATGCCTTGTTTGTGGTTAAATCTTCAAACACATACAGTCTTAACCGATTTACTGTAATCTTCAGGAAAGAGGATTAAACTTTCTAAACCTGAACACAATGTCCTCCATCTTTGGATCAATCTGTGAACATGGTCTCCAGTGTTGTGATGCCAAATCAGGCCAGGGGTGTAAAGTAAAGCTGTGAGTACAAGGGTTCAGCTAAAACCAACTGCTGGTGGCAATATACATGGCATAGACTGTATAGTCTATGATACATGGTATCAAACCATCCATGGTGTATTGTTGGACTGAAATTACAATTTTCTTTACAGAAATAATAATTAAAAAATAAATTAATAAAGACATAAAACAATAACAATCCTGTGACTACACGTCTGCCTCTTCTGGTGGTCTGATGTTATCAAGGAATCAGTCCTGGGTGCAGATACATAAATCTCATAAAAATGCTTCAAGTCATAGAAATATAAATAAGCACTTATTACATTAGCTCTATAAGCCTGGTTTGGATAATATATGCTTATTTTATCCTTGGTCCGACACCAGTGACATCCCTGAGCAGTGCAAAAGCTGCCTTTGTGTCCTTATTAACAGCCATTACACAGCAGTAGACTGTTGAAAGCTGTAACAGCATATTAATTGATACAAAATGACTAGATCAAATACATTGTACAATCCAAAATTCATACACAAATTCCTACAATATTAATATTATATGTACAGTGATTTGTGCATGTTATTCAAACATGTTTCTAAATGTTTTTTAGTATTTTTACTACCTTACTGAACAGTTTAGATGACAGTATTTAAATATAATGCAGCAGTTTCCATCTGTTTCTGTGTGGGAAAGTGCTTGTTTAACCATTATGTGCAGGTGGAAGAAAGTCAAGCAACTTACTCCTCAACTCTTCCATTTAACATGTCCACTGCAGCGTTTATCTCAGGACATCCTTAGCTGTTCATGACATTAAAAAGCATTACTGAACATACAGGACCCTGATTAATTTGGGCATTCTTCTTGCCGTGACCTCAGCTTTAAATTAAAGGAGACCTCATTAGGCATCGTTCCAGCTGCACCTACTGAGACCTTTTGTGCAAATGGAAAAGTTTTAACGCCTCACTGCACAAGCTGCGTTGTAGGGCTTGGAAAAAATTAAAAACGTCCTAGGACAGTGCAAAACTGACCGTTTAATTACAGTTTTTCAGCACAGATATGTCCTCTATAAATCTCTATGCATTAACATGATTTTTGGGTAGAATTCACACTATGCAAAAAGCACTTATATGAGAGGTGAAGCTGTTAGTATTTTTAGTCACTTTGTTTGAAAAAAAAATATTGAAAATCACATTCAGATGTAATGACATTGTATAGCTGTTTTAAACCACTTGGGACATTTATCTGATTAGACATATGGCTCCTTTGATTTCCACTGCATTACTTACCAAATTACTGCCATGTCAAAACTTCATTACTCAAGAGATTACAGATTGAGGCAATTACAAACTCAGAGACTGGAGGACAAGCTTAAAATAGGGCTTTAAGGATTTTCCAGATGGGAAAGGGAAACACAAATGAACCTTAAGAACAAGAGGTGTCTCTGTGATCTATTATACTACATATAAATATCTTAGGTGAAAAGAAAAGGTGAGAATCAATTTCAATTATTCTCCTCTCATTGTCACATCTCTGTGTGTGGCTCCCAAATATCTAGCTGTTGTGTGAAGGGCTGTTTCTTGATGTGATCCGTGAGCCTCTTGCTAGCAAAGACTTCGCCAGCTCACGAGCTGCCTGCCTGAGTGTGTGCAGCGAAAGAAGCTTGCATTTCCAAATCCAGCCGTTTAAAAGGCTTAACTTCACAAGGAGCTTTTGCAGTTAGCATTAGGTGACTGCCACAACGGCTCTTTGATTTTCACACAATGGAGAAAGAACAACACTCTGTAACCATTTGGTTACCTTTTGATTACCCACTAGGGCGACATTGTCTTACATTTGAACATAGACACAGATTAAACTGTGATCTTCTAGACTAAATACTCTAACTAAAGTATTGATTACTGAAAGATTTTTTTAATTCCAGCCAACCCATCAGCTCAATAACTACCACCATATGACAAGTGACTGATATCCTGTTTTTCCTGTATAAATGTAGAGCTGCAATGGTTAATCGATTAGTTAACTAATAAATGAATCGCCAACTGTTTTGATAATCGATTAATCTGTTTGAGTAATTTTTTTAAGGGAACTTTTAGTCAAAATTCTCTGATTCCAGCTTCTTAAATGTGAATATTTTCTGGTTTCTTTACTCCTCTATGACAGTAAACTGGATATCTTTGAGTTGTGGACAAAACAAGACATTTGAGGACGTCACCTTGGGTTTTGAGAAGCACTGATCGATATTTTTCACCATTTTCTGACATTTCATAGACCAAAACAACGGTAGTTGTGTGTGTTACATCTTAAGAGTCCAGTCAAAAAGAGTAGAGAGATACAATTTGGTGTGCAGGGTGCAGGACAAGATCATTATATTCATAGTCAAAGCATAACCTTCCTAATCGACCTTTACGGTAGGTACGTTCAGAAATCTTTATTTTAGATAAATGAGGGATATATAAGAAATAAGGAATTCAGGGATGCTTTATTCAGTTGATAAATCACCGTGGAGAGAAAGTCAAGTCTAATTTTTAAAACTTTAACAATTAAATGTTATTTTAATGCCAGTAATTTGCTAGCTGTACACTCTGATAATAAAGTTACATGAAAGTTTAACACTAGCTCTTTCTGAATGATCATTTGTTGATGTATTAAGTATTCAATAAGTATTGCAGCCAAATGTGTATTTTTTCAAGGTGAGTCGGCCATTCAGAGCTGAAGATCAGAACTATCATTATAAAACTTTTTTTTTTCCACTCCATTACATCAAACTGCTTTGCCTTTTAGGAGACAAAACAACCTCTAATGTCCACCGTCTCCAAAGCAGCAACCTAACGTCACTCAGTACTAAATAAAGGACTGAACAAAGTCCATACTTTGCTGGATCAGCAGCATTGTAGAACTCTATCAAGGACAGTTATTCAATGACTTTATCATCAATCCAAACGATGTTGGGTCAACATTGGATACATGAGCACAACGATGACACTATAAACTACGAAAAGTTGGTTCATTATAGAGACAGTATTGATGTCCTATTCTTTGTGTGTTTTCTGGATATCCGTCTCTGTCTGTCTGTAACCCTTCATCTGTTTTCTGTGCAGACTATAGTTTGTTTCAGAGGTCAGTGGTACGAGTCAATCATTCTGGCAGGAGAAACACAAACATATCACGGTCTGTCAGAAGTGAGTGATGTGTCCTCCTGCTAACAGCGATACGGAAGAAACAAACACAAGGAAGCCGAGTACGCTTTGTTCAAAAATGTCATCTACACAGTATAATCATATGAATGGCACAGACGCATGCTGGTACACATTAGAAAAGCTCATTGAACAAGTGTAGTTACCTTCTGACACAGGAATTCAGAAATTAAATGTCACCACTTAAATGTCAAAACTTGTCAAAAACTAATTAAATAAAACAAGTATCATTTTCCAATTTATAGCTACACGTTTATGTTTAATGATTCGTTTCATGAACGGTGGAAATAACAAATTGGAATTTGATTGTTTTCATGTTTGCACATTTATGAAAGGTCATTTTTAGAATTAATGGAGAAGTCTTAATCAACAAAGATTGTGTGCTGTAGTTTGCTTTAACTGACTGGACTCAGACAAATAAGGAGACGCGTCTGTTCACTCTTCTCTTCTAGTCTTAATTTCGCATTGTCTTCTCTTTTGCTGTTCCTTATCTCCTCTATCTTACTCACACTTGTACTTCACTCTTCACCTCTTTCTCTCCGTTTCTCTCATTCCTGCCTGCAGGACCTCTGGCTGGCTATCCTATTCTTAAATCACCTTTCAAGCACTCAGGCTGACACTCAACTATGGAGGAAAGAGACAATGTAGGAAAGGAAGGAGGAATGGGAGACATAAAGAGAGGAAGATGAGTAGATGTGAACTGCAGGTGGAAGAAGACGTGGTGTTGGGTTTCATTTAAATGGGACACAGTCAATAGAACAGAGAAAGGAAATACATACTCGAAATGGAGAGAAAGAAATTAATTAGACAAAAAGAGGAGGAAAAATGGCTGATAAGGAAGAAGAGCAGAAGGAGGAGAGCTCTGAGAAAGTGAGTGTGAAGGGCAAAGTCGGAGGGAAACCGTTGCCATAATTTCACCTCATAAAAATGTCTTTGTGTTGGCTGAGAGTGCGATGGGCTGTGTGAAGGCCCTGCGGACCGGGTCGCAGCACCACCTTGCATTATCAGCATTTACACCCACTGTCTGTGAATATTAAGCTTTATGTAGCGGCTGATTCTGAGCACAGCTCTCACTTCCTCCACTAATAAACTACATAAAGTTTAAAGGACCGGTTGTTTTGGTCTGCATCAGAGTACGATCAAAATGGGCTAAATGTCATAACTCTAAGCAAGAAAACAAATAGGCGTGTTTCCCAAAATGTATAACAATCCCTTTAACCATTGCTTTGTCTTTCCAAACTCGTCATCTACTCTACCGTACCTACCGTACCACTAAATGCAAGACACTTGAATGGCGTCCGCTCCAAATGATTACGGAGGAATAATAATAGTTTTGCAGCTATCACCTTGCCCGTAGGTGTACGAAGTGGAATAACTATTCATTCTCTGTCACAGCATCTATTAGAAGCACTCTAGAAAGCTGGTAGGCCCACTTATCACTGTAATAAACACTGCGAGAGCCGAGGGACGGTGGGGAGAGACAGCGAGGGAATGAGAGATGAAGGAGAGAGAGCTGATGAAGAGATGAGAAAGACTGCAGAGAGGTGGTAAGAGGAACTGAGAAAGAGACAGACAGGGAGGGAGAAGAGGGAAAGCAAAGGGTTGAAATTGTTATGAAATGAATACAGACATGAGAAGATTGAGAGTGACAGAAAGAAACAAGTGAAGCTCTAGAGATACCCTCGAGCAGCGAGACTACTCTAAAAGAGACCCTGCAGTTGTAACACACATTTAATCTATCCTTTCTCCTCATTCTTCTTCTTCTGCGGGATGTAGAGCGGTCGCGGCTGCCAGCAGGGGCTTGGCAAACACAGAGCTACACGGCTGACGCAGCTCGGAGGATTGCTTCCTCCCAGTTCTGTTTTGTCTGGACGACCATTTGTGTGAATTATGACCCAGCCCCCAGCAAGACACAGCAAACATCTGCTAGCTGATTGGCTCGTAAATTTCACGCAGCACCTCAACGCCCACCATCCATTGTGTTTGTCTGTAGTCAAATAGAAACAACAAGAGGGCCCCGTCCTGCCAGGCTTGTTCCAGGTTCCCTGTGGTGATGATGCCCAACAAAAGCCAGCCTTAATGTGATTTGTTTTGGTGACTGCTGCTGCAATTAAGGCCGTTGTTAAAGCTCATTTTGAAAATGTTAAAAAATAAATGTGATGCAGGAGATTTAGGTCAAGTCAGTGAGCGAGAATGTACTGTTTCGGTTTTGAAGTTCAGCTCCACTTTTTGTCAAGAAAGATCAAACACCAACAAGAAAGAAATTTTAAATACTTCCCCCAGAGATTCTGGAAAACTGCTGGTTTGTGCTAATTCAATTGGAAATGTGTCTGAGAATATGCACCACTGAAGACATGATAAATGCCTTACTAATCTTGGGGAACCTTATTGAAGAGGGTCAAAATTTAGTTTTAAACCTTCTGCTTTAGTCCCATTGATGTTAGAAACCTCTTTTGCAAGGGGGGCTGGCCAAGTCAGCAGCATAAACAAGTTGATCTATTAAGAACAGGTAACAATACTAAAACAAGGCTAAAAGTAGGCCGAGAACAGAGGCGGTTAAAAATGGAGTTTCATTTACCTATAGTCCTGAATTATGCCTGAGATCTCAGATTCATCAATTTCATTTCCAAGTGTCTGGAACAGAAAACATGCACACTTTCTTTCCCACCTCTGACCATACATTAGAGACAGCAGATATATGTATTGTGATCTAGGATAATGATTGAAAGATTAACTCAGGATGCAAGATGGTTATATGTTGCATACTGCTAAATCGAAGGGTAACTTTGATATTTTTCAACCTGGACCCTATTTTCCCATGTTTTGTGTCCCAACTAATAAGGACAACAGTTTCTGAAATTGGTCCAGTATTGAGGGAGAGCGCTGTAGACGGCAGCCGCTAAACGGGCTGCAATATGGTGCTATTGGGGCAAGCTGGCACCGTCATTTACGTCAACTAATAGTGCTTGTTTTTACAATGACTCTGATTGTTATTATAAGTGTCTGACGTTATGGAAAGAGTTATGTTTTGGTAAAGGAGGTTGCGCTTCAACAATGGAATTCACGCGATGGCCACCCATATTTATTTGAGCCAGAGTATAATTTAATTTAATTTCTCTATCGGGTCCTTTGCATAATGTGTTCAGACACTTATAATAACAATCTGAGCCTCTGTCAATGGCAACAACAAGCACTTTTAGTAGATGTAACATTACATTGACGCTGCTCACTTGCCCCTCGCATCTTGTTTCATGGCTGCCAGTTACATCATTCTTCCTCTATACTGAAACCAGTTCCAGAAATCGTTGTCCCTATTAGTCAATTATATGGTCCAGGTGGAAAATACCTAAGTTACCCTTTAATGTGTTTACACAAATTCCCCTGAAGCTAATCTGGGGGGCAGATAATATTCCAGCAGAAAAAGCATAGAAAACAATGTATATTTCACAGAGAATGTGAAGTTAATAGGGGACCAGCAGCCCCAAAGCATGTATGCCATCCTGGTTCCTGTGATGGCCCCCCAAAAGTGCAGGCTCATAACTCCTTTGCTTGGACGCTGCACCTCCCAACAGTTACTGTGCATGTACACAATATTATGGATGAAGCCCAACAATGCCTCTATACCTGCATCTAATTGTCTTAACCTGTGCTCATTTCATCATTGTAGTTAAAAAAAAACTGTCTTTTCTTGAACTGGTGCTTCCTTCCTGCAGCTGTCAGACTCCACAACCAGCACTGCTCCCAGTAGACCACTTACACACCAAAAAGCTGACAATAACCTGATATTTTCAGGTGGAATTTCATTCATTCATTCATTCTCACTGTGCAATATCATTTTCCACTTGTGCAATTTTGTTAATAGTCTGTTTATTGTCAATACTGTATATACTGCTCCTATTTGTATACATCCTTCTATTTAAATGGTTCATATTTTGTTACACTTTGTTTAGCTCTTTTTTTACTGTGTTAGTTGATGCATCTTGTTTTTTGCACTATCCCCTTTGCTGCTGTACACTACAAATTTCCCCACTGCGGGACTAATAAAGGAATATCGTATCTTAATTGTCTTAACCTGTGCTCATTTCATCATTGTAGTTCAAGAAAACTGTCTTTTCTCAAACTGGTGTCCCTAATATGCATTCATACACATGCATACTAAACAGGTACACCTGCAAGTATGTAATCTCTGCCCTCTGCAAACTTTGAGGTCAGGGTAGTGACAAGAATTAAAGCAGCTTAGAGAGTTGTTATGCAAGACTCGCAAACCACTACAGAATTAGCCTCGTAAGACAAGAAGAGGGGGTGGTAGTAGCTCAGTCAATGGGGACTTGGCTTGGGAACCTGGATGGTCATCGGTTCAAGTCCCCGCATGGACCAAGTACTGAGTGTGAAGGAAGAGATGCTTAGGAAAGTGGGCGTTTACAAGTTGAAGATTGAATTCTACAGTTATTTAACTTTTGTGATACAGCAATGTAAACACTGTTGTTTACTTCGTCGGTTCAAGTCCCCGCATGAACCACATACTGAGTGTGAATTGGTCGCTGGAGAGATGCCAGTTTGCCTCTTGGGCACTGCCAAGCTGCCCTTGAGCAAGGCACCAAATCCAACCAAAACTGTCAGGGGCATGTGACATCTGACATCTCTCTCATTAACGCATATATGTATATAATATATAATGTATATTGTTTATAGGTCCTGTTTGTGCTTGTATGTCCTGTATATTATGTATACTTTACACTATACATCCTATATACCACTTTATAGACTGCACATATGTACATATTACATTTATTTATTGCATATACTACATGTATTTATTGACAGACTGTACACCCATTCAGTCTGTATCTTTTATATCTCTGTAATTGTTTTTTTTTATATAATTTTGTATACCTTTACCGCTCCTCTGTTATCTCTACTCTGTTTTCTGATGTTTGCTGATGTTGCTGCTTTGACACCTGAATTCCCCCTCCAGGGATTAATAAAGGTTCATCTTATCTTATCTTTATAAAAGAGTGAAAAAATTGAATTTCCCCTCAGGGATTAATAAAGTGCCTTTCTTCTTCTTCTAAGACACCTTTGTCAAAATGTCCACAAACACAATGTGAATATAAAGACGTGTATATATGTGTGCATATGTACAGTATATGTGTTTCAGAGTAGATATATGTCATATATGAACATTATCCACATCACACAGACACACACATTCTTCAACCTGCTTTTATCCCCTTGTGTTGTTTTTGTTTTGTTTTGTTATGTACTATGTCATTTGTCTTTCTCTGTATAATATGTTTTGATCTTTTTTATATATGTCCCTGCACATGTCTTCACTTGTTTTGTAATGACTTTATAACACAATAAAATAAATAAATAAATAAATAAATGTTCCACAAACACAATGTGAATTTAAAGACAGACAGAGCACTACTATAACTTCATGGACAAACTCGCTTTAGCTTCCATATTTAGCTATAGCTTAGCTACACAGGTGTGTGTTGTTATAACTTATACCTTTGACTCCGGTTGGCTGGGCACGGTAGCCTGTGGTCGGTGAAGGTCCCGGTTTTGTGGTTCATTCTCCTTTTCGCTGATTTCAGTCATCTCGGTTTGAGACAGCAAAAACAACGTGATAAGTCCACGGTGACAGGAGGAAAGGAGGAGGTAACTAAGCAACCAGAGGTTTAAACATCGCTACAGTTCGAAGAGAGGTAGAGCTACTTCTAACGGTCGGCGTTCTAACGTTCGTTTTTTAAACGGTCGGTCTTCTAACGATCGGTCAAGTCATCTTTCATTGGTGTAAACACGGTTATTTCCGTCGAAAACGGGCTTTTTATGTCTCTAAATTGTAGGCAGACAATCACCGTTAATGGTTTATTCGGTGGAGGTAAATATCCGGTTGGTTTGTCCACTTCTCTCCGCTGTCTCCGGTGTCTCGAGCCTCTCTCTCTCATCCACCAACCGGCACAGTTTTCCTTTTTCCTCCTCAGCAGCTCTCGCGCACCACCACACGCGCTCTTACAACAACTTTGATTTCGCCGTGACGACGCGTTCGGCTCGTTCTGATTGGTCCAGACGTCTCAACAGAGGGACGAAGTGGAGCTGCGTCCTGATTGGCTCAGAGGTGATGATGCATAGAGAAAGTAGGAGTTTACAAGTTGAAGATTGAATTCTGCCAGTTATTTAACTTTTTTGTGATACATAAACACTGTTGTTTACATCTTACAACTCATAATTCCTGCTGCCTGCCTGCATGTATGCCATCCTGGTTGCTGTGATGGCCCCCCAAAGGTGCAGGCTCATAACTCCTTTGCTTGGACGCTGCACCTCCCAACAGTTACTATGCATGTACACAATGTACACATGTACCTGTGCTCATTTCATCATTGTAGTTAAAAAAAACTGTCTTTTCTCGAACTGGTGCTTCCTTCCTGCAGCTGTCAGACTCCACAACCAGCACTGCTCCCAGTAGACCACTTACACACCAAAAAGCTGACAATAACCTGACATTTTCAGGTGGAATTTCATTCATTCATTCATTCTCACTGTGCAATATCATTTTCCACTTGTGCAATTTTGTTAATAGTCTGTTTATTGTCAATACTGTATATACAGCTCCTATTTGTATACGTCCTTCTATTTAAATGGTTCATATTTTGTTACACTTGCTTAGCTCTTTTTTACTGTTAGCTGATGCATCTTGTTTTTTTTGCACTATCCCCTTTGCTGCTGTACACTGCAAATTTCCCCACTGTGGGACTAATAAAGGAATATCTTATCTTATTTTATCTTAAATAGATTTAGTATGTCCCAATACATAGTGTGTCAAATGCCAAAACATACCAGGATGTCCTACTACATCTGGTCACATTTTGCAGTATGCAAGCCAGCATGTTAATCTGCCAACAATCCTCTGTGCAGCAGAGCAAGAGGGTCAAAGTTCAAGGCGCAATGTTATGATGAAGTGGTATGTCCCAAGTGTACGCATACAAAAGTACGTACTTTGTAAGGGCAGCTGCAGTACATATACTAAAAGTAAAAAGAAAAAGTATGGAATGTAGCCATAGACCCTCATAGGTGCATGCTGGTCCTGTGCCTGCTTACCTAGATAAACCCAAGGTAACACCTTACTTAGAAAACAAATAACTAGCAAAAGAATATGGTATCTAAATCTAGTATCAATAGAACAGTAAATCAAATACTCAAATAGGAAATAGCTCCTACTGCTCCTTTTTAGCCTCCATGCTTATGCTGAATGAATCTAAAAGTGCATAAAAGCACACTGTAAAACATTACAAGCTTACAATGTTGGTGTGTAAATGGTGTGTAACGCAATCATTTAGAGCCACAGGCGACCAGACAGACACAAAAGTCTACAGAGAGCACCAGTAGTAGGCCAAGCACTGGTGGCTGATTCAGCACCAAGGACAGCTCCTCTCTGCCTGCTCCTCTATATGTACAGCATGTGGGACTATATTTATCAGCCTTCCCTGCATGTAAAACTGCGTGGTTTCAAACGCACCAGAGTATTTTAATTAATATAGAAAAATGACAAGCTCAGTTTTAGGTGTTGCATTAACCAGCCTGTGTACAGTAAAGTGAATTCCACCGCTCTGAGCTAAATATAGAAACAGCTTAGAACAAAGAAATGGTACCCGACTACTGATTTGTTCTGCTTCTCGCACCAAGCACATGTGAATTTAACAGGACAGTTGTGGCATGATAATAATCCATAACACAAGCTGGATAAGTGAGCGGCCATTAAAATTCTGCCTTTGGCGCTGGCTGGATATCATTAATATTTAGATAATATCCTCAAACTAACCAGTTTGTCCTTGAGCATGGGGAAAACACTGCATCTATCTATCTATCTATCTATCTATCTATCTATTCTCTCAGAGGCAGCGTAGTAGTAGTCTGTGCACTATGTCCCAGTTTTTTTCTTCTAGTGGCAGTTGTCTGAAACAATCATGGCTGGCCTTGAGCAGGTTGACAAGCCCCTACCATTCTCCATCACTGGAACAATATTGTGTTGTGGTGCAGTGGGAAATTATGCAAATGAAAGGCCATATTATTTTATCAGAAATGCATGAAAAGGCTGATAAGGACTTCTCAAGGGCTTCTCAGTGTAATTGCGTGTGTCAGAGACTGAGCTAGTAACTGAACTGATGAGGGTGTGACCTTACTCACTGATTATCTGTGGGGTTTTTTAATGGCTCTCAATGCCCAATGGCCATTTGTGTATTATGTTTGCAAGTTTCATAACTGTTGGCCCCCTGGAAAACATCAATCTTTCACGGCAAAACACATAGAGGACAGATAAATAGAAGAAAAAACAGTCATTTACTTTTCTCTCTTGTCATGTCGGAGCTCTAGCTGGTATCCATTTTGCAGCATCATCTTTTATTAACTGCTCGGGGGAACTTTTTTTTCGCTCTAGTTACGATACACTACCTTCCATTCCACTCTCTCTCTCTCTCTCTCTCTCTGTGTCTCTTTTACACAAACACACACACACATACTCAAACATCCTGTACATTTGACTAACTCTATTTGAAGGGCAGTACTGGAAAAAATGTTTCATTTTGAACACATTTTCAAACAAAAGTCAGGTGTCTTACTGCATTTACACATCTGTCAACTGAAGTATATGTTGCACAATGCACTGCACAGCATCTTCAATACATTTGTGTTTGTACTGTATGTGTGTAAAGTGTGGAGCAAGCGAGGGGGAATTAGGGTCCCGTCTCTGCAAGGCACATAACCTGATGTGACTCCATTTAATCTCCCCATCCATTCAAATTAGCATATCCATATTCTCTCAACGCTTTCCCCTGTATATCTCTCCTTCTCCTTTCAAATTTGTTAAATCCGTCACTCTCCCCCTTGTTTGCTCGTTATCATTATTCATCCATGCCAACATTGTTTCTCATCTATTTCCAGCATAAAAAGGAGCCATATCGCAGCAGGCGGTCTGGTGAGACAGCTGACGTCAGCTGTTTCTCAGCGCAGGGTGGCCAGAGATTTTAGTTTTTTTTTTCTTTCGTTCGGCTCTGCTTGGTTCGTGTTTTATCTGGAGTCTGACAGGTTCCCATGTGGTGCTGCTTGGCCACAATTCAACATAGATCCTTCTCCGCAGAGAAAGTACTGGTGACAGCTTTGCGGTGTTTTGTGAAATCTATGCTGTAACTGCGCATACATGGATGATGTGTGCACAGATACTGCATGTTTCACCATTAAACTATTATATTAAACAAATCATAACATCCCTAGAGTAACTTTGGTGGGCTGTTCTCATTCTGCAGCATCCAAATGCTTTATTCTTCTTCATTATATGCACAGACACCCCACTGAAAGGAACATCTCGGCCATAATTAGAACGTAATACTGGGAAACGACCTTGCTAATGCACACATTATCTCTCTATCATCTTAACCCCAACTTCAAAAGGAAGTGCAGGAAAGTAAATGAAGTTTGCACACATCTAACCCAGGGCTCAGGGAGCTTCCCTGCGTGATGCCAACAGATTTTATTAGACAAAATTACAGCACAGAAGTCATCTGGGTAACATTAAGTTGTAATAAATGCTGAAGGCAGCTGCTGACCTGTCAAACTCAATATGGTATTGGTCTCGGAAGGAAAAATATAATCTTTATAGTAATAGAGAAGACTATTTAGAGGTACATTTAAAGGTAATAACAGTGGGAATAAAGGTTATAATAGTGAATAAGTAATGGTCATTCATAATGAGCTTATTTCCTTCCATGCTGAGACTGAAAAAAAATACAGTAATAGCAGTAATTTGGCTCATAGAACAAGTCAAACATTTTATAAGTGGCCATCGAGGATGGATGGATGGATAGATGGATGTTTTTTCTATACTTGAAAAGGAAATAATACAAAGAAAAATGTTACAAATCAGAACTGGCAGTAAACAAATGATTGAATTAATGATATAAATCATCATATTCCTCAGTTACATCACTTAAAGAGGACCTATTATGCTTTTGTGCCTTTCCCTTTCCTTAAGTGTGTTATATAGTTATCTGTGCATGTAAAAGATATGCAAAGTTACAAAGCCAAAAGTCCACACCAAAGGGAGTTACTCTCCCCGACAGAAACACTCCTCCTGAACTGTCTGAAACGCCTTGCTTGAAGTCCTGCCTTTTCTTCCGTATCGTGGTGATGTCACCAAGTAACACATTTGCATAATACCTGCCTAGCGGCTAGTTGGGCACGCCCTCAAACTAAGCTAGTTAGAGCGGAACTGGAGTCCGAACAATTTGTTTCAGTTGCATAATAGGTCCTCTTTAATGCACCCACAATCTTGATGCATCCTCAGGCCTTACTAAACAGAATAAACTAATATACGCAAGTGAGTCTGACAATGTTAAAAAAGTGCAATGCTAAATCAATGGAGAGCTCTTTTAAGGATCAAACTAAGCATGTGATTCAGCAACTACATTCCAATAGATTCCTTTCACTCTTGGCCATGTGTGCCAGACGCTCTAAGCACCCACATTTTTCCTTCTGTCACTAAAGTCTGAAACACTCTGCACGATTCAGATTGTGATTATAATCCTGAGTTGCCCACAACAACTGATTTTCAAGATCTTGGAGAGGGTAAGCTGGTCTGTGCAACATCGGGTATGTCGCTGCGGACAGTCACCACGTGTTATCTTGTGGTGTGCAGCAGGGTTTAGTTAGGATGCAAATCTCATGCCTCCAGACTGAGCCTCAGAGTTGTCGGAGCTATCATGATATGAACTTCATGGCTGGAATCTTGACAAATCTGTACGCGATCCCGTAGTTGTAGCTGGACTATTGGCCCCTGAGTACAGACATGCAAAAAGGCCCCACCACCATAGCAGCAAGACACAGACTTTATAGTTTTTTATCTTTTCGTTGTTGTCTTACATCTCTTTGTCGTTGTTATGCATCTCTATTTGGTTTTGTGTCACTTTGTGGTCATTTTGCATGTCTTTGTGGTCATTTTCGTGTGTCTGTGTGGTCGTTTTGTGTCGTTTTGTGGTCATTTTGCATCTCTTTGTGGTCATTTTGCGTCTCTTTGTGGTCATTTTGCATCTCTTTGTGGTCATTTTTGTGTGTCTTTGTGGTGGTTTTGTTTCTTTTTGTGGTCATTTTGCATCCCATTGTGGTCATTTTGCATCTCTCTGTGGTAATTTTGCATCCCATTGTGGTCATTTTGCATCTCTTTGTGGTCATTTTCCATCTCTTTGTGGTCGTTTTGTGTGTCTTTGTGGTCATTTTGCATGTCGTTGTGGTCATTTTGCGTCTTTTTTGTGGTCATTCTGCATCTCTTTGTGGTCATTTTTGTGTGTCTTTATGGTCGTTTTGTATCTTTTTGTGGTCATTTTGCATCTCATTGTGGTCATTTTGCATCTCTTTGTGGTCATTTTGTGTGTCTTTGTGGTCATTTTGCAACCCTTTTTGGTCATTTGTCTCTTCACAGTTGCTTTTTGTCTCTTTTTAGTAGTTTTATGTTTCTTTGTGGTTATTTTGAGTCTCTTCCTGGTTGGTGCGTGTCTCTTTGAGTAACATTGGTAGGTGAAGGCCCCTGGGCCTGTGCCGAGTAGGCCCATTCAGTAATCCATCCATGGCTGACGTCCTCTGAAAGAAAAGCTGACATGCTGGTATAATGTTCCTGTTTTTGTCTTTGCACAATGTTAGTGATGGAAATAACAATGTTAGACATTGTGGCTCAGTAGGTTTCAAGGGTAACATGAATTTAAAGATTAGTGAGAATCTGAATATGCAGGGAAAAAAGGAGAAAAACGACTTATCCTTGCTGTCTCACGACAAAAAAGCTCCAAGTCACTCAGCCTTGCTTGAAGCTGTGAGCCCACTAGGTGAAAAATAGTGTGTTATTTTAAAGATCCTTTTCTATTTAAATGAAAAAAGCTTAATTTAAACTCTTTGATGTAATGAACATGCACAGATCCCAGCTGTATCTGGGTCAAATGTTAATTCCTGATAGGAGACAAATCTCTTTCATGATGTAACAAGCAAACGTTTGCTCATGTGCAAAGCAGCCTTGTTTTTTTATTTATCACTTTGAAGAGTTTTTTCACGGTGAGCACTCTCCTCGTGGAATACATGGCCCACTTTTTCCCTGCGTTTGTGTGGTGGATCTATGTTGCTTTTTTAAAATTTAGACGTTCATGTGTTCTATTTTCGTCATGAGAAAGAGATATTTTACACTGTGTCGGGATACGATGACAATGTGCAAAACTCCCCGTTGTACAGCTGATGTATTCCACCAGGTTAGCTGTGAATTATGAAATATATAAAGGTGTGAGCTATCACAAAAGAACTGCGTGAGGAGGGTGTCATAAAAATAAGATGTGAGGAGAGAGTTTGGTGTAAGAGAAACAAGAGTGAAGAAAGAGACCAAACAGAGAAAGGTATTGAGGTGTGAAATCCTTGATTTCATTAAAATCTATCGGTTTTTTTTTGTTAAACAACATGAGAGAAAGCAACATCAGATCTTACTACAAGCAACATGTAATGTAATATTTATACACAAGAATACATCGTAAGACCACAAGGAACAACACATGTTCCTGCAGTAAAAACCTACAAAATGCTGCGAATACACAGGAATAGAAGACAAGGTGTGAGTGTTACATTTGAACAACAGATGCTGGTATCTGACTCTGAGATAAATCAAAAGATTCAGTCGTGTGTGTTTGTTTGTGTTATGAGGCAGAAGCAAACAGCGAGACGCAATGGCAGGTGAAGCGAGCACAGCCCAGACGTTAACCTCATTATAAGAAAATAAAATGATTATAACTTAATAACAACAAGAAATTAAATTGTCTGACCTTAACCTGATTATATCAAAATGATTCTGACCTGATTATGATAAGAAAACATATTACACGCTGCCTCGCACACTAAATAACATGGATCATTACACGCTCAGTGAGCAGTCAAAGATGGATATAATGTGGTTAACCAAGAGAACATGTGGTATACAAGAAACACTTTCCCTTATGTGGTGAAGTATTTATAATGTACATTAAATATATATGGGACACATTAGTCAAGTTTCTATCTGGAGAGGCTTTATATTGCTGCTTTATGTTATAGCAATGCATGTAACACTAAACAGCATCATAATGTAGATTTTTCCCAACAAAATTTAGGTTACTGTGTCAGGGGGAAGCTGTGCCTTGGGTTTAGTCTTTCATTTACAACGGAACACTCTGGAGGAGTAGCTTAAAGAAACAGTATGTAGCATTTAGGGGGATTTATTGGCAGAAATGGAATATAATATTAATAAGTATGTTTTCTTTAGTGTATAATCACCTGAAAATAAGAATCGTTGAATTTTAATTATCTTAGAATGAGACGGGGAGGTCCTCTTCACCGAGCCGGCTGCCATGTTTAGCCCAGAACAGACAAACCAAACCATAGATAGGATCATACGCGTTTTCACGTCGGCCATCATAGTTCTCCTACACGCTTGGCACTCTGGAGAAGTTTCAGTTGGTTGCAATCTGCAACCTCACTGCTAGATTTCGCTAAATCCTCCACACTGCACCTTTAACAAGACTAAGAGTTCTGTGAGGCTGTACTTATGCACAATGGTGCTTTGAGCTAAATGCGAACGTCACAATGACATAGCTAACGTGCTGATGTTAAGCAGGTTTAATATTGAGGCTACTATGTTCACAATCTCAGTTTAGCCTGTTAGTATGCTAACATTTGCAAATAAGCTCTGATATTTGCTTAGCAAGTATGAGAGATTTGACCCGATGGTGGTGCTGGCAATGAAAAGTCAGGAGGTCAAAGTTATTACAATTCATCCTGAGGGCCAATATCAATGTTTGTACCAATTGTTGAGACAATTCACTGAAAACAAACCCCATGAGAGTGCTAGAGGAAAGGTCAAAGATCACCAAAGTAATTAAGATTCATCCTCTGGGAACCATGAATGTCTGAAGACAATGTAGGTGGAAAGTAGTAACTACAAATTTTCACTGTACTGAGTCTGTCCATTTTGTGTTACTCATTTCAGAGGGAAATATATCTATATCTATATCTATATTGATATATCT
>CAKALG010045944.1:0-22130 GCA_916700815.1 Helicolenus hilgendorfi
ATGGTAGCTTTGGTCTCCAGGGCCGGAGTCTCTGCTCCTCTGTTCCGCTGCCTGCCTGCCTTCACTCAGCACACTACACCTCACGTGCATGCGTGTACACTACACACTGCAGAAGACTTCTTAGCTCTGAGAATATTTAGTGAATGTACAGTGGACGTTTGTGCAGAAATAAATGCTGCAGCTCCTCCAGACCAACAGAGGTTTTCCGTGTCTTGTGAAGTCACAGGGCTCCACAACAAAGTTACGTTATCGTGTGTCATCTCACTGTGTTGAGTGGTGCTCGTTCATGTATATTTAGAGCGTGCCCGATGCTGACTTTCGTTGACTTAGCGGCCACAGGTGTCGCTGTTAACAAGCAATTCCGATTCTTACAAACGGTCCCTTTTAAAAGACATTTTCAGTGACAATTTCAAGTGACAACATTTTTTTTAAAATGTTGCTGTTGAGGCTTTCATGGATAGAAGTACACTGGCACCAACATTCTTAGTAACATTAGAAATGACACTTGATCATAGCCTGGCATGGTGGCCACATAAACCACACACAGCTGAAAGACACAACAGCATCACTATAATCGTGTATGGATAGAGGTACCCTGGCACCAACATGCTTAGGCTGGCACAGCGGCCACATAAACCACACACAGATGCAACATCTGCACAAAAAAAGCCTAACTAGGGACAAGGTCTGCAAATTAGCTATGGCTAGAAGTCCTATATGCCTTGCACCAGTTGCACTTTAATTAAGTGTAACAATGTCTAGGTATTGTCCCTTGTCAAATAAACTAATAAAAAATAAATAAAACAAAAACCAACAAAAAACTATACCCATTAAACAATATTATATTGAATTAGGCAGCTTACTTTTGATGATCACAGCAGGAGACAATGGGGCTGGGTGTTGACATTATTTCATTATAGTCCAAAGTTAGGTCTTTCAGAGGAGAGCAGGAACACAGAGGTCAGTCTGCGGGTCATCATTGATGCCATGATGCCAGTTTTTGTCTGACTGACATCTGAGAAGAGTCTTTCAACAGTTCAGCTTGTTGTAGGGTGATGGAGGCACGTTCATTTTGGTAAATATGTCACTGGAGCACCTCAATAAGTGATGGAGATGCTCTGTCTGCTGTGGCCTTTCTCTTCAGCTGCTGTACAAACACGTTTTGCCTCTTCTCCTACGTGTTTGACAGAGGCAAAGAAGCAGGAACATCTCTCATAAACCCCTACATATCCGACATAAAACGAGTGTCCATTCATTCTTGGGTATTTAAGATATTTAAATGTGCTTTGGCAGCAGGTACCTGAGCTTTGACGTGGACTGGTTGACGTCATCGTTAATTAGCAGCCATGGTAATGGTTAGATGTCGTTATTAGCCTACTTGTTGCACTTGTTGAGGAGAAACTGTTGTGTTTTGGTTGAAAATAATGGCGGAACTTGAGCTGAATTATCTTCCTCTTGCTCCTCGAGACGTATTTTTTGTGACAAACTTAACCAAACTGCTTTGTTTCGCCCTGTTGTTTATCTTTACCTACATTATTAACTAACGCGCACCAGCTGCTGTAAGCTGAATGAAAGAGGCGGAGCTACACGCAATTATGGTGCGTTCAAATGAAGCTCGTAATTAACGGCGATATTAACGTCACTGGTAGTGATGGGAATTCCGGCTCTTTTTAGTGAGCCAGATCATTTGGCTCGGCTCACCAAGAAGAGCCGGCTCTTTCGGCTCCCAAACGGCTCTTCGTTTTACCACTTCTGCCTTTTATAGTTCAGCCAAATTAAGCGCTGTTTTGACCTATAATTAGTATGTGTGCACATACATATCACTTAAATTATTCAATATAATTATACTAAACCCTTATAATTTCCAGAATACCGTCATTTTACATGCTGCTTCGTTTCCGACTGTCGCTTATTATACATACAGTTTTATTGTTCAACACAGGCCATTTCAGTTGAATATAACAATAGAATAAAAATTGTTTTGTTTTACTTTTGTACGGCATGTTTTACTGGTGTCCAATAGTCACTTTCAGTCCAAAATGGCTGCTCACAGACATAAAAACGATTTTGGATGTAATCTGCAAAAAAAAAGACCAACAGGGCTAAAGCTAGTTTATAAAATCCAATTTTATGTATAAATTTGCCTACTTTTGTCCCACCTGACTCGAATACACTGGCATAATAATAAAAGGAGGTTATACACATACTGGAGGAATAGGTTTCTGGCGATGCGCCTGTTTATGACTCACTGTTATGGTCAGCCTGTTCTTTTAGTGTCCTCAGGTGAAGTAGAGTTAAGAGCTGGGTGTGTTCCTCTATGTTGCCCTACATGGCTAGTGTTTCACTGTTGGAGGTGTGTAACAGTCAAACTATAAACTGTATACTAGCCTTATTCTGGTAAATCTATGTAGCACAGGCTTTCCTTCCATCCTGTCCTCCATAGTTAACAATTAAAAATAAGCTCCCTCTCGGGCTGATTAGTCTGTTTTTCAAGAACCTGGACAGGAATGTGAAGTGCTTACAGTTCAGCCTCCCCGAGCCAGAGGAAATCAAATATCTTTCTCCCCTCTTATCAACTTCTGTAACCTTACTAATTGCCACGTTTTAATAACACACATGTATGATTCAGCACAAAGACATGTCTTTTGGGAAATTACATGCATTAGAGGGGGAAAAAAAGGGAGTCATATTGTAGTCAACCAATGGAAGTTGCTGCTGGGGAGAAAAAAATAGCCCTCACAGTAATAATTACCTGAGAAAAAAGGGTTCACACAGGGAAAATGAGGCTGCAAAGTGATGTAGCATAAATTACTCTTTTTAGGTTAATGGATCTGGGGCGTAAGCATTACATTTCTGCTGGTAAATTGATGTCATCTAAAAGGCTAAATGACACGTCTCGTTGTTAAGAGCAGGGGTTAGCGGTGGCGGGTGGAGCGTTAACTCTGACACGCTGTATTTGAATGAGCAGCCCAGAGTAGACCTACCGTATACACGCAGCTCTCTGTCTTTAGTCTGGCCTACCTCTCTCCTCCTCCAGCACCTGTCCCTGTTTAAATGAGAGCAGAGGAGCTCTTTTCTTAGCTCTGTCCCACCATCCCAGGGGTCCCTGCCTTCTCCTGCTCTATTTCTGAGACACGCACTGCATGATGGGAAGCCAGTGGCCCCCACGCTCTCTCCATCTACACACATTCCACATTGCCCTTCATTTGTTCGTGGCAGTGACATGTGCTGAAGGTGAGCTTAGATACGGATGTTTCCTTTACTCACTTACTGATGCTGCAGTGGACACTTCTGCACTGGTTAGGCTGGCATGCAACAATGCAAAGCACCACAGTCAGCGCCATCCATGCTGCTGTGAAAGTGTGATCAAACCAGTACATCCACACTCTGGTAATGGTGAAACTAGAAAAACTAGAAAAGCTAAGGAATCCTTTGGTACCAACCAAAGTCATGTCTAGTCATGCTGGCTTGTCATGAAGGAGACTCCATAATGCTCCAAACTTTTGCTAAATTTTGGCGAGGAAAAACCGGCATGGCCAATTTCAAAGGGGTCCCTTGACCTCTGACCTCAAGATATGTGAATGAAAATGGGTTTTATGGGTTCCAACGAGTGTCCCCTTTACAGACATGCCCACTTTATGATAATCACATGCAGTTTGGGGAAAAGTCCATGCAGTACAAATGTGTAATGTGCCCGAATCAGTTTTAGAATTACATAAATTGGGTATCACTGTAAAGCTGAGACTCATTCAGAACTCAAGAATCCAATGAGTCCAATTATATTCATGTGTGATGGTGTTAGTCCTCATAGTAGCCATTTCACATAGTGACTTTTTTCACTCAGATGGTGTGTTCTTTATACAATGACAGTTTTCCTAAAATTATATTTGGAAAAAATCGCGATATATCGCAATATATTGAATCGTTACCCCCGTATCATGATACGTATCGTATCGCCAGATTCTTGCCAACACACAGCCCTGTACTCCTCTGGCTGATTTGGTTTTGTGATGTGTGCAAATCTGCATTTTGTAGGTGTGTGGGTTTCAGATGTTGTCTGTCATGATTATGCAAGAGCCCCTGAAGTATTTGTCATTAGGAAAGGATCACAGTTTTATAATATCAGGCATCATTCGCACTGCATATGTCATTGCTCTCATATCTGTTTGTGGACATAAACTCAAGTGCAATAGTAGCAGCTGCAACGTCTTGTCTTAATCCTGCCCTTTCAGCGTCGTTTTACCCACTATTAATGAGTTAAAATAATAACTGCATGCCAACCATTTTCCCTCTCACTAGTGCATAGTCCAACTTGAATACGCTCTGTGTTTGGAGACCCTTATTGACCCTGGTTTCTGGGCGTTTAACGGGCTGGATCAAATAACACACACACACACTGAGCTCCTCCTTGAGTCTCCATACCTCAACAGGTAGATGCATGACTCAGGGCTCTGCTCCACAGCTTTGGAGAAAAACGGCGCCGTCATTGAGGCTTAAAACGGTGTGCGACGAGTTCACGTCAGTTTCTTTTCTGCTGCTTTGAGGTATCACTTGTTATTACTACATTCTCCAGAGATTTTCCCCCATCACTCCATTTTTCACTCCACTCTCTCTGTCTGCCTAATTTGCCCTGAAACAAAATAGTTTTCTCTTTCATGTTACGCTTTCTTCAATTCTCACTTTGAACTTCGTATTTTGATTCTTAGAGGACTTTGTCGCAAAACAGCGGAGAGACAAAAACACCCCAGATCTTTTAAAGGATTCCACACCCACCCACAAACTCACTATTATTTCACTTTCTCTTTCTCCCTTCTTTTGTCCTTCTACGTTTCTCCTGAGTTTTGTCAAAGTGCTTTTAATTCATCACTTGTGCTTTCGGCAACAAGTAAAAGCAGATAAATGATCAAAAGGGGGTTTTGTGCTGCAGTAATCAAAGGGGGAGTACTGTTTTATGAGAGTTTAAGTCATGGATTGCTTTTCCTCAGCATTGTGCAGGTTTCTGTTAAGTTATTAACCCTCTAAATCTTGTTTCAATCACAGGAGACAATGTGAAACATATATACGTTTATATTTCATGACGGATGTTACACAGGTTTTTGTCATGGAGATATCTTAATGGGGTGATGACCTCTGGTCTTGTACAACCAGATGCAGGTCATGACCTCAGAAACATGATACACGAACCAGCCCACTGCCAGGCTGTGGACCAATCAGCTGCTCATGCAGCAGGTTAAGACATATCAGCTATGCAGCTATTAGTTTCTGCATAATAAAGGAGCAGGAGTTCATGGAACGGAGAGCTGACACGTAGTAAATGTTAGATTTATGTTTGTTTTATGTATCGCAATTGATACCTGGGTTTTCTGTCCCTACTCTAAGGTCATTTCTACTAACTAGACACTACTGTAAGTAATAGTTAATGTAACTTATTAATAAGTTAAAACACCTAATCATGTTGTTAGGAGGGGTGTAAATAACAAAGTTTTATCACAATATGATATCATTTGGATTCTTTGGACAGCGTGAGATATTTGCTGATATCACAAAGTCTTCCACGATACGATTATGATTCAATTCAGGGGCCTGCGATCAATATGAGACGATATCACACACCAATTTAACACAATCAATTACATTAATATCAACTCACAAAGAGCAACTAAATATGATTTCACAATATTTATTACTGGGCTCTTCCAACATTTAAATGAAAAACACTCTATTCTTTCAATAAAGAGAATAAATATAAAGTGGGAATTTCAAAATAAAGTTGTATCTTAAAGATGACAATATGTATCGATATTATCGATTATTTTATTTGCATCTTTGATATTGGATTATATATCGATCCAGATTAATGTATCGTTACACCTTTAACTGTTAGCATTCAAAAACTCCCATGAGGCTTTGACTTAAGACTCATGGTATGTTGTTGTTGAGCTTAAAATAAACTAGTATTTAAACAACTATTAAGCTATCTTTGTTAAATGTTACTCTACAAAAGTAGTCTATCATCTTGGAGTACAGACCGAACACCGTTATGTTTCAGTGTGTTGCTGTTACGTGTTGTGCGGTTGAGGCCCGGTGGAACAGCGGCTTAAAAAGAGGTTTTGGCTCGCTGATACCAGATGGTTTGGATTTACTACATAACAGTCTTATCCAGCAGACAATGCACGACAACCTACCTGAGACCTGCTCAGAACAAACATAAAGATTACTTGTAACAGCGCTCTGGCCCACTTCTCTTTCACAGTCAGTAAGGCTGTTAAGTAAGCCTTCATTATGGCCTAAATGCATGACACCATTGCTGGACAAACTTATATCGGGTTAGTAGGTTGAACAGCTGTGATGGCGGAGCTTCCGATTTTAGTAACGCGTCATATCAATCGTTTTTCTGAAGTGGGGGAGAAAGAGTTCAAACTGAGTTTATCAGCGAGTTCACAAAATGAGTGTGTGTGTGTGAGAGAGAGGGTTGAACTGTAAGCATAAACTGCCCTCTCTCCCAGATTAAGTGTGTTTAGATGTTGTGGTTTCACAGAGAGTGTCCTCACACACACATGGCCACCCAGACTCTCAGCTATTATCTACGTCTGCCACGTTATCCCTCTGCCCCATTATCTTTGCCACTTGTTTGTTTCCCTTAGGACTAGGCCGGTATTAACATCGCTGTACTGTTTAGTCACACACACACTGTACACACACAAACAGACACACACATAGACTCTCCAGGTGGGATCACTCCACTCTCCCCCCCCGGGGGGAAGCGTAGCTGCTGATGTGATGATAGCTGATAGTACGGGTGGAGATCCTTTGAACAGTGTTTTGTAACGCAACACTTTGCAGCCGCTGCCCCTCATCTTGCAACTTCTCCCATGGCAACGACCCTAGCATTATCCTGCTTCCATGACAACCCGTAGTGAATCCGACTTGACCTTCACCAGTGATTCAGTTTCTCTCCATCCACCTCCTCCATTCTCTCCATCTCTGTCTCTCTCGTGTTCTCTCCACTTCCACTTTTTTATTTTATGATTTTTTTCTTCTTCTTCTCTACCTGTGTGGGTGTATGCATCGCTTCTGTTACACAAGCGGTCGATACATCTACACAAAGCTGATGTCATACTTCAGGGGACAGTCTGTTCATGTGCACCCGAGTCCGTGCTTCCTTCTCTGACTCAGTGGTTTAAAGCTAGCAGGCGTGTGGCTGCTTGTCGCTGCGAGCTGCAGGTGCAGATCGACCACAGAAGAGCTATTGTTTTCTCTCAGGGACACAGGCGGGGTTTAAGCGAGCTTATTGATACAGTCATGACAAGAGAGTTGTTGCTGTGTGTTTACATGACTTTGTCACCGTGGCTATCGAGCCGTCTGTCACTGGTATGCGGATATCCTCGTCAGGTTGTGTCACGCCTGCACGAAACAATATTGTTGCACAACACACTCAGATTCTCCACATTACGCCTCTTTATTGATTCTTGATCGAATTATCTGCCGTTGTTAACCGCCCCTGAAGGCTGCAGTCCAATTTTCTGTGTTGTTGTGTGATATGATATCGAAGTTGCCATGGTAACTGTTTGCATCTCCAAAGTGTGATTTTTTTTTTTTTTTTTTTTTTCTCCTCCTCTATGCTGTGGTACATTTTGCAGCAATGAAACTGCAGATGACAAGATGAGAACTCATGGCAGATTCATTCATTTTTTACCTTGCTGGCTTCTTTGCAAACGCCCTGTCCTACCGGTTTACGTGTGTGAGCCTCTGTGTGTGTTTGTGCACGGCGATGGCTGCTCATTTGCTAATTGATCCAGCTAGTTGAAGCCGCCGACAGAATGCCAGGGTTTCTAAGCCTGAAGGGCTGTGATCAGGGATGAGTATCTGTAAGCTGCTTAGCGGGGCTGCTGGGAACTGACGGGAGGCTCTGGCCTGCTTCTCGATGCTCCTGTGAGGCTCAAAATCAGCAGGTTGTTGCACCGTGGGCAAAAGGCCTGAACGTCTTGGGTATATATGAGTTGTAGGGCCAGTGGTGGCACTGAATTTAGCTTGTTATCATAAAAATAAAAAACTCTTCTAACCATATGTTTGATTTTGCTGCACACATGTACATGTTTCTGGTGATGATGATCATTTGACTAATTAGTAGGTCATTATTTATATCAGTTAAACCCCTTTTTGAAAAAGGTCCATGATTGGTCATTGTAACGCTTTAATTTAAGTCCCCCTATTTAGCATTTGTAAGCAGCTTATAAACATTGAATAAAAACACTAATGTAATTGTAAGCCTATATAAGTGTTCATTTATATTTATTACATGGCTTTGTTGAATACTTGATTCTGATTGGTCAATCATGGCGTTCCACGGTCTGTTATTTCTTTATAGCAGACTGTTGCTATGTATAACAGACCGTTTTTGTGTCAAATTATTGATTTCTTAAGTAAGTAGCCGTGTAATAAGCGGGATAATGTACAGCTAGCGGGTCATTGTTGTGAAATAAACCCCTTCAGGGTGATACAAGACACCTTTGCTTTGTGTCGGGGTTTATTTCACAACAATGACTGGCTCGCTGTACATTATCCCTTATGTATTTGTCAACAATTATAACTCACTTCTCTTGGTATAAACGAATAATGAATGACAATAGAGTTGTTGTAATGATATAAAATATGTCTTCATAAGTGACGTTATAATTATTGACAAATACTGTACATAAATAAAAAAAATAGTTCTTATATCTGCTTACCACTATATTATAGTATGTTATAAACCATGTTGCTTCACTACAGAAATTAAGATGAAACTTTTTTCCACTAGTAAGTAGTTTTTGTACATATTTTCCTTTATTTAATTTCATGATTTCCACCATGAGGTTTTGCTTACAATATCTTTCCAACAAACATATCATGTGTAAGATAGTATGCAGTGTACTATCCTAGAATGTACTAACATAAACACAAGACACATGTACATTCATATTCCACTCATTCATCTTACACGCAACACATACCTATTAAAATACAAATACTTTTTTTGCAGAACATTAATAACATATTGTATTTTTTTGTGCCTCCATACAGTCTTAATGCTCCAACCTGCTTCACTGTCTGTCTGTATAGCTACTTGCATTGTACTGTACGTGTGCTGTGTGTTGAGACGGAGACCACTCCAAAGCCCTTTGGTACGAGGCCTATAAAGTTCGTACTGAAACCACTTTAGCACAAGTTTCTGATTTCACTTACGAAGCATTTTGAGAACAGTTGAGATGACGTATACTCTTACAGGTCCGCTTTCAAAAAGGGGACACAGCGGGGGAGCGGGAGATTGAAAAAGCTGATGTGCTCTCTTTCTCTCTATTGCAATTCGGTACGCAGCTCCTACTCAGCCTCAAATGTCCAGCACTTCAGTATTTCTGCAGTAAGACAAAGATAAATGATATTTTACCACAGTTCAGTCTTGCTTTGCCAGAATTTGAGATTTAAAATGCTATTGCTTTGCCAATAAATGCTATTTGGATTCACATTTATAATACCACAATATGACCTGTCACAACATTATTGATATTTTCATTACTGGCCACTTATTGAGCTCTACTCACTTCTCTCTGTAATCAATATACAGTTAAATGTATTAAAGTATGTTTTCTGAATAATCAATATAAACCATTATTATATGGAGTTACCTTTGTGTCTTTATTATGCAATCAAACAGAATAGGTTTGAGAGCAAAACTACCAACACTGCAATGAAAACATGTTTTATTGCAAGTAAAGTAAATTTGTGATTAAGAGGTTTTGCTTGCAAATCCAACAGTGGACGTTGCCAAACTGTCACTGCGATCGAGACTGGCCAATAGAGACGTGTCTTGCATCTTTCAGCATTGGTCCCGCCCACATTTTTTTGATTGCAGTGTTGATAGTTTTGCTCTCAAATCTATTTAGCTTGATTGCATAATAAAGGCACAAAAGTAACTCCATATTTTTAAAGGTGCTATTTGATCAAATTGATAACATCAAGCCACTAGATGTCGCATTCTCCCTCCCCCGTTCCATTGCATTTACTTCACAACTTGTGGTTGCCATCAATCTCAGCCATTTATCCGTTTTTTTCCACACTAACTGACCCACGTGATACCAACGTCGTTTTACTATTGGCTCACAAGCCTTGTTAGAAGTGGGAATCAACCGTCAGATATCCTCCACAAAGATAAACAAAACATTCATTTTGCACCCGCCAAATTTTTTTAAATGAATAATTCACAATCATAATATTTTTTTTCAGTAAAATACAATTTTATTTGGCACCTTTCTAAAAGCTAAAAGATTTTTTTTTTTTAAATATTTCTCTACATAAAAATGTTATCAATAACACCATTAATACTAGCTTGTTTTCACTAGGCATAAACCCGTAAAGCTAAGGGGCTTTGGACCTTTTTTGGTCACGGAAATGTACGTGTCTCATCTTTCTGTCTCTCCACCAGGTCTCTATATGTATATGTGTCCTTCGCTCAATGTAGCTCTTTGTTTTCCTTTTTCTCGACAATGCACTGCATATTCAGAAGAGGCAGCCTGTAGGTATATGACGATGAAACACTCTTCACTATTAGCTGCATGACCCTCCCTTTTTTGGTTCTTTCCTTTTTTTTGTGTGGAGACTTTAACCTTTCTTTGAGGTGTTTTTATTTTTTTTGTTGTTCTACTAGAAATCACGTTGCCTGATGTTAAGATTAATCAAAGAAAGAAAGGCAAAATGTTTGATCTCCACGAGACATCAGCACTCACACGCTTGAAGAACCAGAATTTAATTTAAAGCATTTTGTCTCCCCCATTTTTGTCATCACTTGTTATTGTTTCATTATCTCTCTGTTTTCTGTTAAAAAAAAAACTTCCATCATGTTCTTCGTTGTCCCAGTAACAAGTCACGTGTCCTGTATGTTTGTGTATTACTGCATGAGCTTTTGCACGCTGGGGTCTCTCTGTTTCTCTCTGCTGCCTCTCTCCTCTCTGTCTCTCTGCTCTAGGAATGCTTGTGCTGTTGAGTGTTGTTCATGTGTTCCCTGTCTCCCTCTCTTTCTCTCTCTGTGTGCAGGGGATGTGCTGTTCCAGATGGCGGAGGTCCACAGACAGATCCAAGTGCAGCTAGAGGAGATGGTTGGTATTCTAAGCTCAAAGGGTTGTTCGCTGTGTGCTTCAACACCACAGCTCTCTCTCTATAATAAAACCCTGGCAATGTAAAAGGTCTCCTAATGTAATATTTTAACAATAGTTGTTGTCCCTGAGCTCTGGAGCCCCTGTGGGCAGTACACGATAATTAAATGAACACGTATTGAATGAACCGACACGCTGAGCTCGTATGAATCCAAGCTGCTAATACAGGAGGTGGCTGGGGAAGTGGAGGGAGTTAATTGAACAGTATGGCATTCTGGGTAATATGCTTGCGTGACGAGTTAATATAGAGTCATTAGTGTGTGTCCAGTATAGAGGAAGCCCTGGGCTATACAGTAGGTGCTCGTCGTGTCGTCTACCTGCCCCTATGCCTACAGTCCATATGGATGTGATCCTTCCTCTTCTCCATACTGATCCTCAAGTGTTACATGAAGCTCCTCAGCATGACTCCAGTCTAAGAAATCAGGAACTAAATCCACAGTCCTCGCTCTGCAAAAAACGCTTTCAGCCACTTTGAGCTGAACTAGCTAATTCAGAAGATTACATTCCCCAAATCTGATCCGGTCCGTCCTGTTTAAGTCTGCTGGGATTCTGTCTAACTATATGATTTAAATGTAGGACAAATACTAACCTGTCGCACATATACAGTATTAACCTATGCACATGTTACTTATCAAAACCTGACCTTCAGTTTTGATTTTTTTATTCAGTTAATTTCAAAGATTTATGGCGTAAAAGGTGAAAAAGAAGATAATCATGGAGCTGGGGGAGGAGGGTAATAATCCGAGAAAACAACTTGATTTAAGTTGTAAATTTATGAGGAAAAAACTTTCTCTGAGATTAAAGTGGCAAATTTAAAAGAAACAACTCACAAATTTGTGAGATAATAAAGTCATGAATATAATATATTTTGCTCTCGGCGGCTCACGTTACCGCAGTGTTCAAGAGGTTGATCGAAACTTGCAAAGTGAAGTGAAAAAAAAACATCATTACCACGGTTTTGCACTATTTTTCCGAGATATTTTTCCCGTAAATTTATGAATTTATAATCTCGCAAATTTGTAAATTTGTGGGGGGGTTTCTCGTAAATTGGCCACTTTAATCTCAGAGAACATCCATTTTTTTCTCATAAATTATATTAATATATTTTTTTTTACCTACAATCACCATAATATGGCATCATAAAGATTATGAATTGAGGGAAAAAAAACTTTCCATGATTATGTAAAATGTTATTTAAGATAATTAAAGGCAGGTTGGGCAATCTTAAGATCCTAGCAAAAGTAAAGTAGATTTAAAAAAATAATCCAGTCAAAAAAAAAATCCAAGTGTTACCAACTCTTTTCCAATGAAAGTAGCTAACAGCACCAAAAGTCCCTAAAACTAGAGAGAAAGTCACCAAGTCGGCAACACTCACAGTCCGTCGCTTCAGGCCTCCCTACAAAACCCCTCCCCCAAAATTAACTTTATGAATATAAACATATCATAATGATCGTGAACGGCGAACATGGCTATTGTTAGTACTCACAGCTGTCAAGCTGACAGCTTGTAGAACACTCCAGTGATGTGCAATGAGTGTATGGGTAGGGTGCACAGGCAGGTAGCCTGTTATTACAGTCCTGCAACAGCCACAGATACTGTTCTTTTTTCTTTTTTTTGTCAGAGCATTCAACTAATATACCAACCCTGCCTTTAATGTTATCAATGACAGTTAGTATATATAATAAATGAATGTGAGCAGAGCAGAGCAGAGGAGATTTTGTTCTGATTTGGTAGCCGGTTGTTCAGGCAGGTCAGTTTACAATCCCGTGACTAAATATTGTGTCAGATAGCGCTGAATCAGTGACAGTGACAGTGATTTGCAAGCTGAGAGCGGCTTCACAGGCCGGCACTTTGTTGATAAAACATTTATTCAGTGACTGAGTAAATGAAGATAACACATGTATTTTAATAACTTATTTGTCTATTGAGACAACTTTGTCGTCAACCTCTGTATCTGCATGCAGCCTCTGTGGAGGATTTAGTCATTGAATTGTATATTTATTTTGTTTTTGTGCTTCCTCCTCCCCAGTTGAAATCCTTCCACAACGAGCTGCTTTCTGAGCTGGAGAAGAAGGTGGACCTGGACTCCCGCTATCTCACTGTGAGTATCTGACACCTCAGCCTCAATAAGTCTCATTTTGTAGTGCTTCGTATATCACGTTACATCAAATCTGCCGAGGCCTAATTTGAGTGAAGTGATAGCAGAGATGGAGGCGAAGTTGTGTTTTAACATCGGGATCAAAGTCTGTCTCTGAGGCGATTAGAGGATGTTTAAAGTGATGATTTGAAATAACATTTCACATCTACTCACCCGTCATGGGTAGACTGATTATAATAAAGCCTTCCTGGAGTGAGTGTGTGTGGAGCTGGTCTACATGTGATATCTTTAGAATGAGTGGGCTGCAGGCTGAGTGTAGAGAGGCACTGCTGCGCGTTGTTTCGGGGGGATGGGATAACGTTGCCATTATTGTATTGTATTGTTGGAAAGACCACGTTACGAGCTGCTTCGGCTCACAGCCACTGACTCACACACACACACACACACACACACACACACACACACTTATTATAATATACTGCTTTTAAAATTAAATGGAAAGAAGGCTTGATTGTAGGCTGCTGGGAGACTTATCAGTAAAATCAGATGTTGCCGTGTTGACTTCAAATGAAAACCATAAGTGTTTGATTTAATCTTTGACTCCATACACATCTGCCAAATTTCTGTTGGCTGTATATGGAAAAAAAAAAAAAGATATGGAAATATTTTCTTACTTTATTAGTTCAGATGCATCAACCATTTTATACGTCTCTATCGAGGCGGTTTTAACATCCATTACTTTTAATGAATTTCCTACAGATCCACCGCGGCGATAATAGCAGTCATTTTGCTTCAGACTTTTGTGAATTAATCATCTGAAATTTTGACTTCAAAAAGACTCACTGTTGTCGACTTCAAGAGTGTGTGTGCTGTTCCCAGCGGTGTGTCTCTCTTTGTTCTCCCTCTGTCTCCGTCTCTCATTCTCTTGTCTCGGGTAATGGCGTACGCTGGGTTTTACAACTCGGAGGTCAGAATTTGGGCACACAGTAAACCTGAAATGCAAAAAAAAAAAAAACAGCCTATAGATTAGAGGAGAATGTCTGGCGGGACAAAGGTCAGACTCTCTGAGTGAACCAAAGTCCATCTCTGTTTCTAATCAGAGCTAAGGATCTTTCTGCAGTAGTAGCCAGTGATGGAGAGTTGTGGGTTCAGGCGCTGGTAACAAAAGTCAACAAGCTTTTCATTTGTAAATTAGGGGGAACATTCCACATCAATGAGGCAGATGCTATCGGGATGTTATCTTGTTCAGCTTCACCCTGCAAACTTTCCACAATACCCAACAGTGTCCTCCCTAACCATTACTACACTGTGTGATCTGTGTTCCGGGGGTTTTCCACTGGGGAGCATCGGCTTCTGGGAATTAAAGATATGACAACAGATATCACGCTGGTCCTAGCTTTATTTAAATTATTATTTACCCAGAATCCCCATTAGTTACCACCACAGTAGAAACTTGCTGGAGTCCGTAAAAAAACACTACATCATAATGTCTAAACAAATATGTAATTAAAATCGAAAGCAAAATCCACCAGAGGATAGCGTGTCAGTTTCACGTTTTGCCTCGCCGAGCTGTGAATATTCATCACGTTCTCATCCCAACTCGTCATAAAAAGTAAACAAAAACACTTACTTAGGTTAAGGCAATGAAACCACTTAGTTAGGTTTAGGAAAAAACTACATGGTTTGGTTTAGAACTACTATGTTTGTACAGTGAAAAGTCTTTTCTCTTAAAGCTACATCACCACATTGCCGGCGCACTTGCCCTGAGTGTTTAATATTGACGCAAATGGGTTTACATTGTAGTTAATGGAAAGCCTGGTGCGTCTCCTATCGTTGCTAAAAGGTGCCTTGTGCGTCGGTATCTAACGCTGACGGCCGTGACAAAGTGTCGGTATTTGACACCCTGGGTTTGAGAACGGTGCAGTACCAGCAGGGAGCAACAAAAACATTCATTTAGGTTTAGATAAAATGTCATGGTTGGGCTTGAAATAAGTACGCAAATTAAGTAAAATACATACGGAAACAACTCGACATCAGTACGGAAAACACGTGACAAATGTCACTAACGTAACTTCCAAACCAAACACTGGTCTCCTGGTTGAAAGTCTTGTGTTTGTTGGACCGTCCCTCCCGTCATTAGCGGCCTTTCTCCTCTTTTATTCTATGTCATTACATTACAGTCATTACAGACTGTCATGGTGTGAAACTGACACGCCTAAAGCAGGAAGGGTGTTCTTATTACACACTTTGCCTTGCGCATTATCGTGTCATTCACACACCTTTTTGTGCGACCGGTCTGGACGTGCATAGCAGGGCAACCCATATTGGATGTACTTCTTTGACCTCAAAGACTAGGAGGGACTGAAAGGATGAGTCATTCATTGTTATCGGGTTGCAAAGACAACACCATTGCAAAGGCATGTTTGAAATGTTGAGCAAATCAGAGTTCCAGATAAACTCCTGACCTGGAAAATTGATCAACAATAGATAAAGTTAAAATGTCAAATTCCAGCAGTGTCTTAGTTTATTGTTTAGAGGTTGTTTAGAGCTAGTACCACCCACTGCATGTGTCATATCTCCCGGTGTCAACAGCTTCTTTTCGGCTTCCAAACGCTACCTAGACGATACCTGCGTCCTCCGTGTCTCGCAGTATGCAAATGTGGGTGTTGAACCCTCATGCATGAGCTCTCAGCCAATTTTTGCCTCGTACAGGAAATCCACACAAGCTTTGTCGCACACCAGACACAGTTACTATAGCAACAGAGCTGGTTCAGCCCGGAAACAAAGTTGTTATTCTCAATAAATAAATAATTAAAATGAGCAAATTAAATGAATTAAATAAATGAACTCTGGCTGTAAAAAGGGATTGGGCCAGTCGTTTTGTTTCTACAAATCACACATTTTCAGGCTGCCGCTGATTTCTATTCTTTTCACCACGGATGCTGAGAAAACTTGAAATCTGCTGAAGATGGGTAATCACTTACAGATGATGTTTTAAGAGGCACAATCAGGAGATGTGTTGTTGCAAAATCAAACCTGCAGAACAAAAAAAAAAAAAATTAAGAATTCTGTGAATTTGCTTCTTTGATTAAAAAGATGTCAAAGTCTTCTTGAATACACCAACAAGGAGTTTTCAAAACAATTCCACGCAGAAATACGTAACTTAAACAAACATTCATGGTGCTATGTATAACATTGATAACATTCTCCCTCCCCCGTTCCGTTGCATTTACTTCACAACAAGTCGTTGCCAGGCACTTACTGTCAATCTTTATCCATTTTTTCCACACTATGGCCCATTTCCAATCCGGTCCCTACACCTTCCCTCTCCGTGACGGAGTAAACTCTGTTTGTAGTCCCACTCACAGCTGCATGAAGAACTCTTCTTTAAGGTGTAGGGTTTAAAAACAGCAGCAAACTTTGGGATGAACTTCCCTCTCTTCGGCATGGAAACTATAAATAAATATCAGTTTCAGAAAAACTTTATTTATCCCCCGGGGAGGGGGGGGGGGGAATTGAGTTATGTTTTGCTCCCAATCTGGAATCTAAATACGTATATAAACATAGAGAAATCCTAAGAAAATAAAAATAAGAAATATGTATAACAGCAGTGCAAATAACAATGCTGAAAATGGGATCTTTCATTAAGTGTGGTAAAAACGCAAGAATAGTATAAATACATACAAATATTAGTTTAAATGAACAGTATAAACAAATGCAGCGTTAATACCTCAGTAAACCTGATTATTGCAGAGCTGAAGATATAATACATTATGGGGTTATAGCTGCTGATAGGGGTACAAAATAATAAATATATGTTAAATATACAACACTTTACAATTAAATGAACATGTCTACCCTTTTCTAGACACAATCTATTTCCTTCGAGTTGATAACGTCTGTATGACAATAAAGTCAAATAGATGAAATGTCTATCTTAGCTTGAGCAGTTTACGAGTAAATGTTTGTACCGGTAGTCACACAGAACTGACTGATTGGAGCATGTTCCATGTAGAACACAAAAGAACGTTGCACGTCCTCAGTAAGGGCAGCTAGTTACGTCGGCATTGATGCAGGCACGCTGTTGGAGGGTTTTATAACCCACTTCTACTCCATGCTAAACGGTTTGGGATGGCACTTTATATGGCGGACCCTCCACATGAACGGAGTGGAAGTGGGTAGGGAGAGGGTGTAGGGGCTGGATTAGAATTGGGCTTAATTGACGACCCAGAGATACCACGTGATACCAACGTTGTTATTGGCTCACAAGCCTTGTTAGAAGTGGGAACCAAACGTCAGATATCTTCCACAAATTTAATTTTGGAGCTGCAAAAATTTTATTCCGCATTTTTCTGTTGATTTTCTATTGATGTATTCTTTTTTGTTTAAATATATTTGCCTACATAAAAATGTTATGAATAAGACTTTTAAGATGAAATTGCATGTCTAAAGCAAGTTTCAAGTTCTGTGAGATGATGATTTCTTTGTTCGTAAAGTAGGATTTAGTGTAAAACCTTTCAGAAATAGGTTGGCAGTACTGTTATGTATTTGCTCATCCAACACCGTCTGTCACCCAGGCTTTTTAATTTGTGGTCCTAATTTAGTGTTTGTTGCTCTGGCTGTTTCCCCCCACGTAGGCTGCCCTGAAGAAATACCAGCTGGAGCACAAGACCAAAGGGGAGAGTCTGGAGAAGTGCCAGGCCGAGCTGAAGAAGCTGCGCAGGAAGAGCCAGGGCAGCAAGAACCCCTCCAAGTACGGAGAGAAGGAGATGCAGGTGAGCACCAAGCCTCGTACTACATCACAATTAAACAATTAAAATGAAGATATCCATCAAAATGGATCGCTCAATTCAGAATTCAATTTGTAAAGAGCTACTGTCAAACAAGAAAAAAAAGGAAAATGTAAATCTAAAACTCTCTCAAGCCAGTTTGTAGCATTGCTGTACTTTACGCAGAGTTTGCGTGCATGTGGTGGGAGACTGTTGGTTTGAATATTTATGAGTCTCAATGCAAGATAATGACTTTATTCTTCATGAAGTAAAGAGAAATTCACAAAACAGCAAGGATGGAGGAGGTGGCAGTGGCGGCGAGGTGCCCTGAGTGGGAAGGCAAATAGTGGAGGTTTGATTATGAATTGTGTGCCCTCGCCAATCTTTCGCACATCTATACACACATACAGCACATCTACACACACATATACGGCACATCTACACACACATATACGGCACATCTATACACACATATACATCACATCTACACACACATACAGCACATCTACACACACACATACAGCACATCTATACACACATATATCTGGCACGCAGACACAAACGTGAAAAAAGACAAGGAGTTAAGCTGTACTAGTTGATGTACTGGAGGAGTACGTATTTACTTCAGCCAGTGTATTTCTGCACATGGCTTTGATCAGGTTTCTAACAGAATAATTATACGCACCACAAAATAGCTGACTCAATTATCCTCTAAGGATGATGTACCTCAAACACAGACATGTCAAAAGAAAAGCTCAAAGCAGAATGCTATTATTTACTTAAAAGATTATTATACTTCTACTTATTATTATACTTATTTAAGATTTGTACATTTTTGCCATTTTTTTATAGTGTTTTAATTAAAGAGGTTTATAGTTATTATGTCTTCTTATTACGCAGCTTTGTTGACGACCCAATTCTGATTGGTCAAACACTGCGTTTTACGGTCTGTTATTTCTTTATAACAGACCGTTGCTATGTATAACAGACCGTTGCTATGTATAACAGACCGTTGCTCTGGGCGCGTTTCTGATATTGGACTCTGGCGGACTTGACTTGTGTCAAATTATTGATTTCTTAAGTAAGTAGCCGTGTAATAAGCGGGATAATGTACAGCTAGCGGGTCATTGTGGCAGCTAATTGTTGTTAAATTTATTAGCATATTCAACTTAGCTTGGTTTAAATTGCTGAATAGCTGCTGTGTTACTATACTCACCCGGGTGCAAATAGACACTCTGTATTATTTATTATATAGACCATTTCAATGGAATTGTGTTGCTAGGCAACAGCTCGGGTCCATGTTTACCTCCTGTCAGCGTATGTCATTCACATACACTGCAACAGGAAATAAACTGGGATAGGTTTACGACCGTGAAATGGTCTATACTAGCATCCTGCTGCAAGCTTTTATTTTTGAAGTTTCTGGGTTTCAAAATTCAGTTTTTAGTCAGAAATATCTGTTTTAAATGAGGCTTGAAGTGAACATATGAACAGTAATGTGAAATATAGTATGCTGTTAGAATTTGCTCTACAAGTGGATTGATTTGTTTGGGATTATAAATCTGTTTTAAACAAAAAGCATCCGCTGTTTTATATTTTGGTAAAGGTGGTTAGGTGACTTGTGTAACTGCTACAGTACATTATGGATAAAACGCTCATTTGAATCAAAGGCAATCATTTTTCAACAGTTTCAGTCTTTAGGAGTCAGATGTTCACAACTTGTCAAGATGGTTGTATATCAAACCGAAGCGGTCGCATGATTCACTGAGGGAACAAAGCCGTGTTTGCTTTGGGCGTCGTGATCATTTCCATAGCAAAGCAACCTCCGACAGAGCTGCTCAGGTGAAATGAATTTTGATGAGTTGGAATGAACCCTCGGTGTTAGACATAACTTAATTAGTTATCTGTCACATTTAGTTTTCCATCCCTCGACCGTCTAATTGATGGGGGAAGCGTTCTCTCTCCACATAGACGCACACACACACCGTCTCTTCACTGTGGTGTTAGGGTCAGAGATTGGTTCAGTGCTGCAGTCTGTGCCACTGTCAAACTGCAGAACGCTGCAGAAAATGGCGACAGTTGTTTCTTCAGAAGAACTTCTCTAGAAACTGGAAGTCTTGACTGCCTGGAGGGGTCGGAACAAGAATCTCTAACAGGTCAAGGCTTGCTCGGTGAAAGCTGAGCTGCTGCCGCCCATGACCGAATCAGATCAATAAACATGATTCTACCAAGACTTACAATGTTTTATAGAGTTCATTGGGTGTTAAAACTTTGCTTTTTTGCTACCTAGCTTGTAGGATAAAGCACTTCCTCTGAGTTTATACAGTCTCACACACAAACATCTGCCCTTTCCTGTCGTATGACAGTGCTGGTTGATCTGACGTGCTGCTGCGTCACATTGAGTTTGTTCCACTGTGTCAGGGATGCCATGAGGAGATGCTGTATGAAGTGTTGGCAGTGTGTGTGCGCAGCAGTCCAGTTTAGCATGGCGCAGGGCTCAGGATGGGAGGGGTGTTTGAGCGCACTAAGCCTGTATATCTCAGTCAAGAAAGGCAAGTTGTTGCATGTTCCTGACTGCCTTGTGTTGGATGATTTAGGCATCTGTTGGGTGAGGTGGTGAAGCACGATTTGGTGAACAGATACAGGAATGCAGGAAGCTTTTGGTTAGTTTTGTCCAAAAATGGAAAAAAAAAAGAAGAAATAATTAGATTGAATCTAATAATACAAGTATAAATCCATATTAAGGGCCCTTAGAGGCCATAATCTTCATTCCACCACAGAATAAAAATTTATAGGATTTATCTTCCGACAGTTTTGCATAATTTAGAGCCTTATGAGTAGGGCTGCCCCCTCTTAGTCAAATAATCTGTCCTTTTGGTCTTAGTCCACTAAGATGTCTTTAGTCGTTTCTTTATGCTTTTTTTCATGTTGAATGACTTATTTCCAAGAACCTTCTGAGCACATTTCTGGTAAACACAAGATTTAAAGTGGTGTGATTCTTTGTGGAGAAACTCAGTTTCACAGATCTAGCAATTAAATCAACTAATCGATCAGTCGACAAAGAATTTCTTTGGTCGAGGACAACCCTAATTATGAGTAGCGATGGTAGTTTAGAGTTTGTCTTGAGGGAGTTACGAAAGGTCAGGGGGGCATTGGAAATAAAACAGCTCTCATCCCCTGAGGAGTACCAATGTGCTCAGTTAATACAGAATATCTTGTGTGCAATATTGGATTTTTATCCTAACGGTGGTGCAAGAAAGGAAATATTCATATTCTAGACATTTCTTGGCAATCTTCCCAACAGACTTTGATATTTTATTTGTTCTAATTTGAAGTTTGACTAGGTGCTGACAGGAGACTAAAGGTCAGGGGTTCAAGATTTGTTATATGAGTACCGTGATGCCACATGTCATTGCCAGTAGTTCATTCTGGATGATACAGTTTCTTACTGTGGATCTAAGTAGATGCAGCAACAAGCCAACAATTTAAACGTGGTGCTGATTGGACATAGAGTGTAGTAGCGCCTCGCTCTTCCCGAGTCTCTATACGACTGATCAATTGGGCCCATCTGCGCTGAGGAGCAAGCTCATCAGGCTCCGGACTCATAACGTCAGCGAGCAGAGAAAAGGAAGATCAATCTCCCGTACCCATTTCCAGCCCGCTCGCTCTCTCTGATCATATCACGGCAGTAGGCGTGTGAGAGAAAAGTCAACTCGTTTGTGCCAGAGTCCCCCCGAGGAGGACGACACACAGAGAGGGAGAGAGAGAGAGCCCTGCACTCACAATGACTTCCACCTAGAGAGGCTCAGAGAGTGGCCGACTACAGACACAGCATTTAGTCTAATTTGCGCAGACGGAGATGAGTTCTTTCAGGCGATACGACGAGGCAGTCGAGAAAGTACAAGTTGCTAAGGCAAGATCAACATTTCTTCATTCTCTTCCTCCTTCTCTTCCTCCCCCACATCTGTGTTATTCTAGCAGATGAGAGGCGCAAAGTTTTCTTTTTTATCTCCTCTCTTTTCATTAAAAAGTAAAGTGTGTCTGAGCCGCAGTCTGGCGGCGGCCACAGATGGC
>CAKALG010045945.1:0-16012 GCA_916700815.1 Helicolenus hilgendorfi
GGTGGCGCGGAGGTCCCCGGTGACCGCCGGTACAATAACCTTATATTTTACAATATTACGTCACAACGTCTGATGTATGAGCCGTGTGTTTACTACGTGTTTATTTGCGTATAGAGCGGGGAAGTCAGATCGGATCACAAGTGGCCACTCAATACGCGTTCTAATGCCGAGTGTGAACAGACGTATATTTAAAGCTGTCCACTTGTGTCCGGTCCACTGAGGGTGCATGTAAATACCAGGTCTGAACAGGGCCACACACACACTGGCGTTATAGCAGTGGTTTCCACAGGATTTTGTGAGACCGTGGTTGGTGGACCTTGGACCCTCTAGGGAGGTCCGGGGAATACTCCTACACTATCAAATCTAACTCCTTATATCCTTCACATTGGAATACAGCGCCACATCCTCACCTTCCTTCTCTTCTGGTTTTGTCTCCTCGTCTTCCTCAATCATTTCCTCTTCGTCCTCTCCGTCTTGTCTCTCGTCTGCTTCTTCTTCAATTTTCTTTAATTCTTTAATTTCAGCGTACTCTGTTTCTGTGGTCTCTGGTGTCATCCCTGCCTCTGCTGGACTCCTTCTCTTAATCAGGGAGAAATTAATCTTGGAGTACTCTGGCACGTCTGATTTCTCCGCCGCAACAGCTCCTCCCGCTTCAGCTGCCACTTGGTCGATGGCCTGATAATCTCCCACTGCTTGGCCAGCATCGCTCTGCCAGGTACAACACAGGAATGGTATGAGTCATTCGTCAGCTGCTTCAACACCAACAATTGGCCACAAATGGCTCATTGCAATATGAAGAAGCTACTCGATTCTACTTAAAAACACAACACTGCTGTTTACCACAGTTTCTTTCTCAATACAACCACTAGGTTTCACAAAAGTCAGAGTCAAATCCTACACATTAGGGCTTTAACTAACGCATAATATGACCAGCTGTATAAATATAAATACCAGTGGATCCTCGTGACTTGTCACCATCTCCAGAGTCTCAGCCAGATTTCCATAGATCCTCTGTTTTTTTCTGAGAAATGTTTTTAAACAGCACAAACATTAACATACAGTCAGCAGCGATCATTAATGTCTCATTTGAACAAACTGTTAAAGACCATCCTAGTAGTTTCCGAAGTATGCTATTACAATTTCAGATACGTTCTTCCGGGCGTTCTTTATGAATTACAAATTAACATTATACATGAACAAAGCCTGAAATATTTAGTTAAACAAACAAAATATTAGCAAAAAAAGTATGAATAAGAACTTCATAGCGTACCTGTGGCATTTTCTCACAAAACAGCAAATGATTGCAGAAAGAACAACGCCAATCAAAAACGTTATGATAATTTCCAGCCGTGTTACAATTCTTAACATTTTCATGTGTAGACCTGGAATCAAGAGACACAAGACAAAACTGAGGCCACTGCTGCTTCTTGTTCTGCAGCCTATGGCAGCACATTTACTTTTCATGGATAGATGGCAGTTTCATTAAGGTTTGTCTAAATGTAAAGGAGACTAGAGAAAAAAGAACATTTAAAGACTGAGTTACCGTCTTCTTCTTCTTCTTCTACTTTGTTTACGGTGAGGTTTCCTTTTGCTTTCTCATTTTCATTGCTGCTGACACACTCGACAGAAGTGATGCTGCTAGTTGCAGTTAGGGTGGCGGTGCTGTTGACTGTGTGTTTGGACACAGTGGTGATGACAGAGTACTCAGCGTGGTTCTCCAACAGCGGCCATTTGATGGTGGGTAAAGGAAACCCCTCGCTGATGCACACACAGGTCAGGACCTCTGACTGTTTTATGCATCCAGAGCTGTTTAGGATCTTTGGATGAACTCCTATTTCATGTTTCTTCACATCTTTTTGACAAAACAAATTTAACAAATTGTTAGGATTTATCAGATAATGCAATTTCTAATATTCAGAATATATGGGTTCAGTTTGAGGTTGCGAACAAACGCCTAAGATTTCTTATTACCACAATTCTGGTGCGCAAAGTAACTGCTCTCTGATTGGTCAGAATTTCCATGCTGGAAAACTCCCGGAAGTAAACGAAGAAGAGCAGACTTCCAGAACGCAACAATGGAGGGACAACTACGCGGCTTGATCTTGGCCCTAATCATCTTTTCTTTTTTTTTTTTTTACCTTGTAGCAATTTTTCTCTCGAGGCAACGATAGAGTTTGAAATAAGGCGCAACTGCGACTGGAAAACAATGTATTGATGCTCTGGAGTCGCCAAAGGCGCATATCAAGACGTACGGAGGAGGCGGCGTGCATTAACCCTCCTAAACTGTGACATGCTCATCGGCCGAAAATATTTCTGAAGATCCATCAGGTATTCCTGTGGTCTCCAACACAGCCTGACGTTACACCTGTTCAGTACTGATGTGAATAGCGAGGGCAAGCGTAGGCTCTTTTGTAGTAATGTTGTCTGGTGTCTGGTGTTGACGTGCACAGTGCAGCTCGCTACCGGGGCTGGTTTAATGCAAAAAGGCGCAATGATTTCTCCAGTTGGGCCGGATCAAGGTCAGATCACGTTCTCACCACAAACAAAGCTTACCGAACCATACCACAGTTTGTTTGGAAGCAAACCGAGACCACCCCTTCAAGGAGGTCTCGGTTAGCTTGTTTTGGTGCTGCACCCGAGTGAGATTGCTGTGTTCACACCTGCCCAAATGAACCGCACCGAGAGGGTGAAAACATGCTCCAGGGTTCCATTCAACCGAACTAAACAAGGCAGGTGTTTATGCGCCTTTAGAAAAAGGTCTTTTCATGGTGAGAGCAAAATATCTTAAAACACCTTTAATCTCTAAATTAATAACTAAATAGAATTTAATGAAATCCTTTCAGTGTTGCCCACCATGACATCGCTGCATACATTTAAAATATCAGCACTTTCAGACTTCGTTGCACATTTAAAGACGGGTGTAAAAGTTAATCAGCATGAATTTTAGGAATATTTAGAGAAGGTTCTACACTGCACTTACTTATCACTGTCAGGGTTTTGTCCAGATGTTTTGCTGTGCAGATGTATTGTCCAGAATATCCTACTGCTACGTTAGGGATGATAAGTGTGGCCGTTCCAGTGTCATTGTTCAGGTTTTTATTCCATGTGATGAGAGATGGAGGGAAACTTCCAACGCTGAAGGTCAGATTCAGAGCCTCACCCTCCTTCACACTTGTTTTCACACTGTTTTGAACATGCTTCACATCTATGAGACAAAATGAGACACTGTATTATACACAATGTTGTAGCAATTCTCAACTTTCCTGCAAGAACACTGTTGATGTTGTAAATTTCAACACAATTCAGAAAACCATCAGCAATTGGGCACATCTCTTCGCAAACATTTAGATGAAGTGAGAATAAAGTACAGTATGTTTTACTCACAGGTCACATTCAGAGTCACTGTCTCCTCTGTAGTGATGTTGTTGGTGAAGGTGACCTTACAGGTGACCTCAGTGCCGTGGTGCTCAGCTGAAACGTTAAACATCAAAGTTGAGCTGTGTCTCTGAGTGACAGCAGTCAGGTTCTCGGTCTTGAGAGCTGTGATGTTTCCTGTGATGTGAGAGTCCTTCTCTCCTGCTCCTCTCCACGTCCAGGTGATGTTAGGTTTAGATCCAGAGCAGAGACCAGGAGCAGTGCAGGTCAGTGTGGTCTGCTGTCCCTCTGTCAGAGGAGGAATCATCAATGTGGGCTTCTGGATCAGATCTAATGGGACAGAAAACACCAGGATGATGTAGATTATTAATGGAATCAGGTGAGCATACATGAGAGTTAGTGATCACTTCAAGTAGGACTGATATACTATATTAATATATCTACTCTGCTTAAAGGGACTGTTTGTAAGAATGAGAAATTGCTTGTTAACTGCGACACCTGTGGCCGTTAAGTCAACGAAAGTCAGCGTCTGGCTACAGCAGTACAGCGGATACTCCGGCCCTGGAGACCAAAACTACAGTCTCCCCCACGTCCTCCGACCGCGGCCAACACTGTTTAACAGACGGGCTTCACTAGATACAACTTTTGGTTGGTTTTGGTGCTTCCGTGTAGTTTGTGTTGGAGTCTTGTCTGAACAGCGTAGCCACACGCGAACGCGCATGGGACACCGACCCACAATGATTTATACGTGTAAGAAGTTACAAACAGTCCCTTTAATATTTCAATGAGGCGATAAGTCGAAAGTAGTAGGGGTGGGGGAAAAAAAAATGGATTCATCTATGTATTGCGATTTTTATTTTTACGATTTTGAAATATTTTTTTTAATGCCAAATCGGCTGACGCTACAACTGTAGAGCACCCATATAGTGACATTTATGTTATCGAATCGGCACCCAAGTATCGTGATAGTCGAATGGAGAGATTATCGTACCAGCACTAGAAGGTATGGCAGGAGTAAAATGAGACTCGATCCATCAGTGTTGTTGCCGTTCCTACTGGTCGCCCACAGAAGTCAATAGAGGTCAAACTTATTGCATATCCTATTAAGGGTTTACGGAGCTTTACAGCATTTACAGAGAACAGCCTAACATGTTGGTGTGTGTTTTACCTATAGCAATAAACATCTTCAGTGAACATAAAGCATTTGCTGTGTTTCTTCATACCTTTTACAGTGATAGTTGCTCTTGCAGATGTGAATCCTTTTCTTGATCCATTCAGGATCCCATTAACTCGAAGTTGATATGATCCATTGTCTGACTTGAAGAGGTCATTGATGATGATGCTGCAGTTCTTCTGACTCAGATCCAACGCTGACAGCCGTCCGCTAGACCAAGACTGAGCATTTGGGTTGGTGTAGTTCAAGTGGAGTATTACGTCTGAGTCAGTACAGTTTGGTTCAAAAGGATCACATTTGTACCAATCTGCGCTTTCCAAAGAGAAGCCAGGATCGATGGCAAAATAACAAGGCAACACAACACAGAGTCCAGCCTCTGCTGTTATTTCTGGGGTGATACAGAATCCATTTTCACAGCGCTCTTTTTCTCCTGGAGATGCAACTGTTAATCGAAAATGGGAAAAAGATACAGTTAGGGAACAGAGGATATAGATACTGATAATATATCAGGAAACCCAACTACTGATGAAGAGAGACTACTTTTACTGAAAGGCAGTAACATTGCCGACATGCTGAAGGACCTACAGTATGATATTATTAGCAACGTGTGACCAATATATTCACTTCCTGATGCACAATACTGATATGGTATTCGCAAGTCATGGTGTCAGGTTCCTCCCTGGTAATTAAATATGCACTATAATTACATTTTAGGGTTTTACATATTTTCATGGATTTATTTTTGGTAAATACATTATTCATTACTTCATTCAAAGGTAATTATTTACACCAAACAGTGAAGTGTGTGAGAGCTTTAAGAAGCTGCAACTGTATCTGCAATTTTGGAGCGTGAAAGGATAACATTTATATAAGGACATTTACATTTAATGATAAATGATTAAAGAAAAGACTGATAAATATTAGCATTTGATTTTGGTCTCATAACAAGATTGCAATAAAGCTGCATACTATACCTGTGTTAGCATTGTTGCTTCTCATAGCAAAGAGCAGAGTCGCCCAGAGGAGAACGAGCATCTTGATTCGATGATTGAGACCCTCAGTCTCACCCTCCGCTACACAAAGTCTTTCTTTCAAAAGCACAAAAAAAAAAAAAGTGCAATTGACATACAGGAAATTTGGTTGATCAAACTGGACAGAAACAGCTCCACAGCACAGATGTTAATACAGGATGTTACATGTTCACCTGCGATGATACATTTGACTACCACTTTCCCCGGGGCCTCGTTTTAGGCTTCCGACAACAGCTCTGAACAAACATGTCTGTGGTCTCTACAATGTCCGAGGCCAAAGACAATTTGATAAGCAATGTATTAAAGTAGCTGTGGCTTAATCAGTCATTTCAATAGATATCATCTAGAAAGACATTTTATAAAAATAAGGTATATGTTGTGTTTTACCTGTTTCTCTTCTTCTTCTGCTTTCTTCTCTCCAGTGATCTCAGCTGTGTGACTCCGCTCTAAGCCGACTCTTCCTTCTCTACCTCTTTCCTCTTTGTGCAATAACCGTTAATGCAAAGTATTGTAACTCCTCTCGTCAGACTGCCACAATTTCACGCAGGTATAATCTCTTATCATAATATGCATCATATATGTCCTTTAAGGAATTTGTACCTTCAACACCGAATAATGAAGGAAAAGGAAACAATTGTGTTTTTGTACCACTTTCATGATTGTGAGCTGATAAACATTTAGAGAGAGGAAGTTAATGGCAGTTGCAAAACAATGAGAAGGAAAATCTTGAGAAACAACCAACCAATACTATCTTTTCTTCATGCCAAGTTTGAACTGTGAATATTTGTTGGTTCAACAGAGTTTCTTTAAATTTTCTTTGTACAATATAATGCAAGACTGTCATGTACAGTGAATGGTCAATATTACTGGTTAATATCAGCAGTGATGGTCAAAGCATGTGCATGTGTGAATTATTTTTTTTGTCTGATGAATTCATTAAATACCTGCAGAATATCTGCGTTCCTCCATTTTAGCTTCAGCCTCTTGGAAAGTACTTCTGTATTTATATATAGTGCAACAATATAGACTCACTGTGTTTTCAGTCTCTGATAACTTCCTGTTTTCACATTGTGCTACTTGACTATAACTCTTGTAAGCCAATGAGCTGCAATTCTGTCAATATCTATTGCTATATACATGTATCTGCATACTGAACACTGAACCTGTAGAAGAGAGAGTGCCATATAGTTCATCACGGAAAGCTCATAGTTTATACTTCATCTTACAAACTGTGCAAGAAACTTTGTGCTCACTCATAGTACTGAGAGTCAGTATAGTAATAGTAGTAGTATAGTGATATTGTGGTTTTAGCTGACGTGTGTCGCCTCACTGTTTTGAGTGATGCTCGTTCATGTTTATGCAGAGCGAGCACAAGCGCGAGCAACAGGATGCTGACTTTCGTTGACTTAACGGCCACAGGTGTCGCTGTTAACAAGCAATTTCTGATTCTTACAAATAGTACCTTTAAAATGGGAAGTAATACATTACTTGGAGAGTATTTTTGAAATTTGAGGGGAAAAAAAAGTTATACAGTATGTTTTATTATTTAATTTTCTCAAAAGAATGGATGCACATTCTGTTCACAAAGTGGTGCGTACAGAGTGACTCTCTGAAATGAAATTGAATGAACAGACTCCTCCTCTGTTACAGGAATTAGCATTAATTTGTGCGCAAAGCTGATCAGCAGCCAAAAGAACATAGCCGAGGCAAATATAAGGACAGAGATCCAGCAGAGCCCTTAGGGTAAAGCCATAACACCACTGAGAGGGTACGAGAAGTTGGAAAATTTCATATACTGCGTTTATATACAACAAATGACAGGGAACTATTTAGGGGTCAGTGTCTTGCTGGGTGTCAAACCGCCAACCTTGCAATTACTGGGCGACTTAGTCGTTCTACCTCCTGAGCTAGAGCTACTCGTATAATGGCTTTAAATAAAGGTTCAAAACACAAGTGTATATAAGTAGCTGCCATGCCCCCTCTGTGTGCACCAGTACCATAATGGCACAGTCAACTTTTTCATAAACATAGCAGAAACTTGTTTTGAACAAATTAGAGATAAAACAAGGACACACTAACATTTGAACAAATAAATTCTGTATATAGCACAATCCCTAACATGTGGAGGTGTTGACATGTCCTGATGAAGTCAGCTAATCTCTGAATAAAAGCACTGTGCTGTGGTAAAAACCACACACAGGATTGTCGTTTACATGTCAAAGTGAGAAGACATCACATCAAAATATATTAGAAAGAGACCCCTTAAACAAGGGGTCAGCAACGTTTACTATTAAAAGAGCCATTTTAGGCAAAAAATGATAAATATTAAATAAAGTAACGATCTAAAATAATAATCAGTTTGGAGCCGCAAAACATTTGACACAGTTTAAAGTATATAGTATATAAGTCTAATGCAGTGAGGGCCAAGTGCAAATGTACGACGGAGTATTAGGGCCACATTGAGGGAAAAGAAGTCTTAATATTATGAGAATAAAGTCATTACTTTTTGTGAAAAAAGTCGTAATATGAGAATGAAGTCAGTCTTAAACCTGCTTTACAATATCAAAGGCCTGATAATCTCACTTTTTACAATATGCGACCTTTAAGGTGAAGGCGGTTAGCCCTGGCATTAGGAACAACAGACTCACTTAATGTGGACCAGCTGTACTCCTTTAAGTGACAAGCCGCTCCTCTGAGTTTTGCCCAGCTTTTTATTTAATTTTTTTAATATTTTTTTGAACCGTTTAACCGATAGCATTAATTGGTCAAATTTCTTATTGCCGGTTAACGGTTAATTTTTAACATCCATATTCTGCACTATATCAACCCCCATCTCATGTCCTTTCTTCTGTTTAACGTAATGCTCCTCTTACTGTACGTATGTTATGCCTCGTATGCTTACGTTAAATCACCTGTTGTGTTTTGTCTTCCTTCACCAATAAAATAAATGTATCCTTAAGTGACTCTGCCAAGCTACAGTCCTCAAACCTCCCCCATTATTTCATTCACATTGCAGTACACTGCCACATCCTCACCTCCCTCCTCTGCAGACATACACGGTTTTGTCTCCTTATCTTCCTCTATCATCACCTCCTCCTCCTCCTTCTCCTCCTCATTGCCCTCTAACATTTCACCGTCCTCTTCACCGTTGTCTTGTTGCTCCTTTGTTTCTTTGGTCTGTATTTCAGCATACTCCGTCTCCGAGGTCTCTAGCGTATCCTCTGCCCTTGTGGGACTCTTCCTTTTCAACAAGGAGAAGTCAATGTCGGAGTATTCTACCTCTCTTGGTTCCACGTCCCCGTCGGGGATCGATTGCCCAGCAGCCTCAGTTCCTCCTTCATTGGTGCCATCATTTCCCACTGATTGACCAGCATCGATCTGTCAGGTACAATTCAGAAATTATATATCATGTGCCAGCTGATACAAGCCAAACAACTGTATGTTAACGATGCATAAAATCTCTATATCAGTGACATTTACTATTCTCAGCCATCACTCAACACAAAAACAATAGTGACTCAAAACTCTGCAGGGTTTGTCCGCTTACTACAAATCCTTATATTCTTTACATTCACTGCCAACACATTTCCAAGTGATTCCACAATCTACATCCTTAAATGTATTTTTCTCTGATCTTCCAGGCTGCAAACTGGTTCCTACTCAATTCCATAAGGTTTGAAAATCAGCTTGAAAACCAACTTGATATGTTGTTGGTAAGCTGTTAAAATGATCACGCCTGCTTTTATTTAAGGTATAGTGAAGATTGCTGTTGTGCGATAATGCAGTGCAGTCTTCTCAAGTCAGTCTATATTGACAACTGCATTTCAGTGCAACAATAAGAAAACTCTTAACAGTGTTTAAGTTTCTGTAAGTTGAAATGAAACAAAAGAAAAACAATGGCAGCGCATGTCTCATCACATCTCACCACTAATAGTTCAGCAAATATTTAATCAACATTTAACTAATATATAATAACCAGCTGTGTTAATATACGTACCAGTGGAACCTCTTGAATAGTTCCCATCTCCAGAGTCTCAGCCATATTTCCAGAGCTCTTCTGTTTACTTCTGGGGAGAAAATTAATTAAGCAAGAATATATATTAACGAATAACGAACAATTAACAAGCAAGAAATTACTGAATAAAGTAATGAGTTTTTACAAAGGACCACACCTGTTATCTTGAATGTTTCAGCCCACAACTAGTGAACTTTACATTATTAGAACCTTTATTCAATAACCATTTCTTTTTGTTGACGGTGTTCTTCCTACTGACCAGGCAATCATATCTTTTTTTTTTAATTGCTTAAATATACACAAATCCAGGGAAGTACCTGAAGTAAATAAGTCGCAATTACTACAGTGGTGTCTCCCTAGAATATGCGCACGTTTGAATGCAAGCTGTCCTAAGAAGTTTATTTATTAATTTATTTTCTAGTATATTTTCTAATTTTACATTTACTTTCTATGTAACGTTACTTTTAACAACAATGTTTACGAGTTCAGGAAGAAACCTAACATGGTGAAACAAGCAACGTCAGCAAAGTTAACACTGCTCATCTAGCGTTAGCTAAGGTTAGTGGGCTAAAGACACTGTTTAAGGGCTGCGGTGGTCCCACAGAATAAATTAACTCAATCATCTAACTGTGGCGTTATTACAAAGGCAACCTAATGACCACAAACTAAGCATCATTCGGTCGGCATCACAAACAGAACGTGTAGCCTACGGTGATGTCCAGCATTTAACTGGTGACTCTCAGCCGAATGTGTCGTGGTTGCTCGTAATAACGGCAGCTGTGTCCTTGTAAAAGGTTTCAATTTTACGTTAATACTTACTTTAAATACATACCCATCTGTTTATTCTCTGCACTAAACACTTCCGTAAGTTACTATGAGCAACCACGGATGCATTTGGCTGAAAGTCACCAGTTAATACTGTTAGCAGACACTGAATCACTAGGACTTGCCACCGCAGTAATGGCTCAGCAGTGTCGCTTCACAGCAACAAGTTTCGTGGTCAAACACCAACAAAGTCGACTGGCCTTTCTGTGTGGGGTTTTCATGTTCTCCCTGTGTCCTGTCATCACTCCAGTTTTCCCCCAAACAGTCAAAAGGCTTTCAGATTTAATTGGAAACTCTGAATTATCCCTATGTGTCAATATATTTGTCTTACTATGTGTATTGGCCCTGTAAGACACAGAAGATGTGTCCCGTTGTTTCACCCACATCCTGCTAGGATATGCTACGAACCCTGAGCCCTGAACCGGAGCAGCAAGCAGTCTAGAAGCTGGCTACAGCATGAAACAACATGCCAGTGCAATGCATTTACAATTTCAGATTGATTTGTGGAATCTGCATTGCTTTACCAGAAAACAATATTATAACAACAAAAAAACAAAGAGACATAATCTTCACTGTGATAGACAGTCAAATCCAAGCAAGTTTCTAATCAAACAGATTATTTATACTACATTTATATATATATATGAATAAATTGATATATGCCTGCATATTGGAAGAAGACGTTCAAAAATGTGGTGTACCTTGGAAAATGTTTAGCATTAATGTCAAGTATTCATAGTTTTCTGTAAAATGGCCAAAACACTGGTGTGGTCCTTTATAAGTGATCAATATGCACAAATAATGCTTAAATCTTTTGTAAAAACAAATAAATGCCAAAAAAATAATGAAGAAAATCAATGAATGATGTCAAAAAGAAGCACAGTTAAAACATAAAAAGATAAAAAGTGTACCTGCAGCATTTTCTGACCAAACAGCAGATGGTTGCTGAAAGAAGGATCCCAATGAAAAACGCAATGATGACTTGTGGCAGTTTAAAAGTCAACACAAAGTTCTTCAGTAGATCTGGAATGGAGAGGAACAAATTATGCACAGTTGTGATCATTCTTGTTAAAAAACACGTTTTTAATAGGTCTTGAAAATGTCATAAAGCAGTGGTGCAGAGGAGGTGAGGCATTTAAGTTGTCAATACTTACCCTCTTGTTTTATCTCCTTTCTTGTGATCGAGAGGTTTTTTTTTGCTTCCCCAATGTCATTACTGCTGACACACTCGACTGTGGTGTAGTTGCGGTAATTTACAGATACAGTTACGTTGATTGTGTGGTTTGACACATTGGTGATGACGGAGTACTCAGCGTGGTTCTTCAACAGCGGCCATTTGATGGTGGGTAAAGGAAGCCCCTCACTGATGCACACACAGGTCAGGACCTCTGACTGAACCTCACATGCAGAGCTACTTAAGATCCTTGGAAAGACTGCAAACATGAAAGAAGAATCTCAGCAAACATACAGTAACAGCGTGTCCTGCCACATCACTTAGCATCGGACGCTCTCCGTCCACACTGAATCCCTTAAAATATACTCTTCTGTCCTGCATCATGTAAGCAAACCATGTACATAACAGCTGTGTGCTTCTTATCAGACTGGAGACGTAACCACTCAAAAGATGGTCAGTAGTACTTGCTATCTACGTTTGTAGCCTACTTTTAAAACAGAAAACACACGTTTTATATTGTGAGATTTACTGGAAATGACAAACAATATAGCCCACTGTGCATCTTGCTCGTGCCCGGGACAGATGTGACAACACCACAGGCAGTGACACAGACAGGTGCTAAGATACGGTAAACAGTTAAACAACAGATTAATCTAACAGTCTGACTGATGACTTAATTATTTAGTTCATAAAGACTAATTGTGGATGTTTCATTCAGCAGCTGTTGTCTCTGCTCAGCCTGCTGTATAGTGCAACATTAGTTCATTGTGCTTTCCACAATACTGAACAAAGTAATCGCGTGGAAAGGACGGATCCTGTGGACACGTACCATAATCAAGCTGATTTTGTCACTGGCGCTCTCATCGCATCCAGTTAGGACACGGTGCAACACGATATGAACATCTTTCAAAGGAGACTGGTACAGCCTACTTACATGTCACAGTTACTTCAGCCTGTGTAGTCAGAGTAGTGATCTGGTGTTCCGCTGTACAGATGTACTGTCCAGAATATTCTGCTGTCACATTAACGATGAAGAGAGTGGCTGTTCCAGTGTCGTTCTGCGGGATTATTACATTTCCATTTTGCAGGTTGTTGTTGGAACCACGTTTAGTCCATGTGATAACAGATGGAGGGAAACTTTCAACCCCGCAGGTCAGATTTAGAGCATCACCCTCTTTAACAGTTGTCATTCCAGTGATCACAGGTTTCTTCACATCTTTAAGACAACATTTTAGACAAACTTTTAGAATTTGTCAGACAAATTATTATTCTAAATATGTGGTTCCAAGCTTAAATATAATCACATGGAAGTCTTAAAAATGCCTCAAGTGTGAAAGGATTGTGTTGGTCAGGAAAAACTACTCCAGACTCAAAATATTTAACAGGGAGAATAAAAACACAGTTTAAGAAAAGCTGTTCGATTTGTATTAAGTTCAAAATCTCACGATTAGCTAAACTATTTCCGAGATAGGGCCCTAAAGCTTCACCTCAAGTTATGAAACATTTTTTAACATTTTGCTAAGTCAAAAATAAATGTCAAAGTTAAATCAGTCTGCATTTTAGGGAGATGTAGAAAAGGTTGTTCTCTGTTCCAAGTTTCAGCTACCTGATGATGAAGAACATAACTGCAAATCTTCTGTGTAAGAACAGTTGCACTGTGTACTTACATAGTACTGTTATGTTTACTTCTTCCTTCCGGTTGTTGTCCAGATGTTTTGCTGTGCAGATGTACGATCCAGAATGTTCTGCTGTCACGTTAGGGATGACAAGTGTGGCTGATCCAGTGTCATTGTTCAGGTTTCTGTTCAAGCTGAGTTTAGTCCAGGTGATGAGAGATGGAGGGAAACTGTCAATGCTGCAGGTCAGACTCAGAGTCTCACCGTACTTCACACTTGTATTTCCAGTGATTTTAACTTGCTTCACATCTATGAGACAAAATGATCATATACAATGTAATAGCGCCACTAATTCCCAACTTTCCTAAAAGAACACTGTTGATGTTGTAAAATTAAACACAGCTCAGGAAACCAGCAGACATGACATGACAGCACATCTACTACCACACATTTTAGATAGTAAAAAGTAAAGGTGAGAATAAAATACAGTATTTACTCACAGGTCACATTCAGAGTCACTGTCTCCTCTGTAGTGATGTTGTTGGTGAAGGTGACCTTACAGGTGACATCAGTGCCGTGGTGCTCAGCTGAAGGGTTAAACATCAAAGTTGAGCTGTGTCTCTGAGTGACAGCAGTCAGGTTCTCGGTCTTGAGAGCTGTGATGTTTCCTGAGATGTGAGAGTCCTTCTCTCCTGCTCCTCTCCACGTCCAGGTGATGTTAGGTTCAGATCCAGAGCAGAGACCAGGGGCAGTGCAGGTCAGTGTGGTCTGCTGTCCCTCTGTCAGAGGAGGAATCATCACTGTGGGTTTCTGGATCAGATCTAATGGGAGAGCAGTCCATGAGTGGAATCAGGTGAGCAGCCTGAAGGTCACCATTCACTTCAATTTGGGCTAAAATAGTCAGATACTTTGTTAAACATTTCAATGAAGCAGTAAGTAGGAGTTATATCAGGAGCTGCTGCAGTTCCTACTGGTTGCCCACAGAGGTTGACAAATAACAAACATTACTTCATTCTCCATTAAGACTATAAATACAGGAAATACTTCTGGTGAAGTTCAGAGGAACAACAATGAACATCTTCACTGTATATATTTATTGTAGCTCTTCATACCTTTAACAGAGACGTTTGTCCTTAGAGAGTATGTAAATCCACTGTCACTGTTATCCCAGGATACCATTAACTCTGAGCTGATATGATCCAGAGTCGGACTCGGTGACGTCATTGATGATGATGCTGCAGTTCTTCTGACTCACGTCAGGCTCCAACAGTGAAACTCGTCCTTTAAACCCAGACTGAACCTTTTCGTTGTTCTTGTCAGAGTGGAATATGATGTCTGAATCACCACATTGTTCTTTAGATGGTTCACATTTGTACCAAACTATATTGCTGGGTGTAAAGCCTAAAGAGGTGGTGAAAGAACACGGTATCACAACACAGATTCCAGCCTCTGCTGTTATTTCTCCTCCACTAAGGGTGATACAGTAGGGCCTTTTTGGGCAGAGTTGTTTTCCTCCTAGAAAGGAACCTGTTAATGAATAGAGGGAAAAGGAAGTTCAAAAATATTATTTTGATGACACATTAAGAGATCACTGATAGAGAAAGTTTACTTTTACTGAAAGGTATCTATTTATTTGACAAAAAGGCTTTTTCCAGCATCATTAGATCAGTATATGTTTGCTGATGTATGAGGCTGATATCATATATTGTCTGAGCCAGTTATGTTATCAAATTCCTCTGATTATAGATACAAAAAGTACACTTCATCTATAAAAACAAAAATCTAATTTGGGTTTGTTATAGTTTTTCCATATATTTGGTAAGTAAATTCTTTATTTAAATTTAAAGATTATCCAGATAATGAATAGATGTTGTGGATCATTCTAGTTTTAACAAGCTACAAAATACTTATACATTACTAAGTTATAATGAAAAATACTTAAGTGGAGCTTAAAAAGACAACATTTAAAAGAACATTTTAATCTTAAATAACATTTAAGGTCTAATCAGCAGCTTCAAAGATAAATATTGGTATCATAATAAGATTCATACCTGGGTCAGCATTGCTGCCTTTCACAGTGAAGAGCAGAGTCGCCCAGAAGAGAACAAACATCCTGATACGATGATTAAGACAGGCTCTTCCTCCACAGAACAAACGTTTCCTTTCAGAAGCACAAACATTTTAAACTTTAAAATGTTTCAGTTGAAGAAACTGTATCTGAAACACCTCCACGGTTCACAGCACATTTTTAAATACAGGATGTTCAATGTTCACCTTTTCTGTAGTCACACTAACACACGTGGCTAACATCTTCTTGAGGGTTGTGAGAAACTCTTTGTAATATCTGTTCCAGAAAGCTGCTAAATAAATAAACTTAGATTATCTGTAGCAGTTTTAACTAAAATCCCCCTAAACTCAGATTTTCTGAATGAAATGCACACATATTTTACAAGTAAAGCGAGGAACTCTAATAAGCATTTAATGACATTAGTTAGGAAAGAATTACTTCTACGGTTTCCATTTACAATTTTAAAGGATATTTTAAAAAAATATGGTTACAGTATCCATTTACAGTTTAAAAATATATTTTAAAAATTAAGGTAAAAGTTGTGTCTTACCTCTTTTCGTCTTGTTCTCCTGCTCTCTTCTCTCCACAGTGATCTCTGCTGAGTGTCTCTGCTCTGAACTCTCTTAACTCTCTTCCTCTTGTCCTTTTGTACTTCTTCCCTCTTTGCGCTACAACAAGTTTCCAGGAAGTGTCTCTACACACTGCTGTCACTCCTTTGACTGCCACACTTGGAG
>CAKALG010045946.1:0-13571 GCA_916700815.1 Helicolenus hilgendorfi
GTCGTCGCGGCTTGCATTGTCGTCACGGCTTGCGTTGTCGTCACGGCTTGCGCTGTCATCACGGTCTGGGTCTCATTCACTTAAACAAAAAAAAAAACTTTGGATTCGGCTGTTAGTGCATTTTACAACTTTTAGGAACTAATGAATTGAATAAGAGCTATTTAGGTGTCCGTACTGGGAAGTTGATTCATCTAAAAAGGAATTATCCGCTGAGTTACAGACGTCTCTTTCCCAATGTAAGTAAAAGTCTTTTTGGGCCCAATGACGGACAGACACGGAAGTTGCAGTACATCCATTTGGCCACTACGAAAGTTGGGATCAACGACCGGCGCTCTTCTTGGGGGCTTGCATTACACTTGTAGAAAAACGACTTAAAGGATTTAAAGAACAAAATCCAGTTCTTCCTTCCCTCATAGTTGCAAGTAGCATGTAGCATGATCTGACATGCAGCCTGCCTGGACTTGAGCATAAATCAAAATTTAACTACAACTTTGAAAGCACTTTGTTTGCACTTGTCCGTCACATGAACGATGTAACTCGCAAGCTAGGATCACTGATTCACCAAACCTGTTTTCTTGCAATAGTAAGGAGTAACGAAGATGCTTAGGGGAAATGTATGACAGAAATATATTAACTCAAGTAAAGAACAGATACTCCAAAAAAATACTAAAGTATACTGTAAAGAAGTATTATTATTTCAATACATTACACCACTGTGTTCTATGAAGACACCATCAAAATTGTAGGAATAGTCGTGCTGCTAAAACATCTTTAAATGAATACTTCTTGATAGATGTATCATTGTTATTAAAGCTCAATTACTATAAGCAATGTTTACCACATTAACACTGAATCAAATTACTGTGCAATGTAAAATTGTTTGCTAAACACCCCACTGTGTACTTTTATACAGCCTCTAGCTGCTGTCAGCTTGTTTTGTATCACAAGTCAGTTTGTTAGAGCTGGACAGTATGACCTATTTATATATGTCTAAATTTAACGTCGTTTTTTTTCATCTCTGTACCAAAAGACTGAACAGAAATCCTGGTCTTGCAGAAAACTGCAAGGAGTTGGTGACGGCATTCACATCCAACCTATGTTACCTGCGAGAGCTGGAACTGAGTTACACCAGTTTGAAAGACTCAGAAATGGAGATCCTCTCTACTTGGCTGATGAGCACAAACTGTACCCTGGAGGTGTTGAGGTAAAAGACTGCATTACATCGCATTGCATCAAGTTGTAAAAAGTCTCAATTACAGCTGCAATATCATTCAAAATAGAAGAAAGAAGTCCAATACATGTGAAGAAGTGTGTAGGCAAAATTATGTCTGACAAGGTGAAACAACAAATATCAACTTATATCATATCAGAAAAACCAAACTCTGGCTCTACAGAGAGTCACATTTTTACATTACCTGAAAGCCACCATGGTTCTCCGACACGCTTGTGAAACTGCGCTAACGTGAGTCGCACAGTGCAAAACCGCGGTACTACCAGCCACCGTCTGACTTCCGTTGCTCCTAAAGTAGTGTTATTATGGTAAAGACGGCCTCTGAGCGTGGCGAAAGGCATTACCATGGTTTTACACTTGGCGGCTCACATTACCACAGTCTTGGAAATGGAGGAGTGAGCGTAGCGGTACTCAGTTGGTTGCAATCTGCAGCCACACCACTAGATGCAGCCAAATCCTACACACTGTTCCTTTAAGCCAGAAAAACTAAATTGTGATCATACACAGATAATTAATAAAACATCATGCTAAGTAAAGTTTTTCATGTGTACATGTTGTTCAAATATTCTGTTAAGCAATTCAATTATATTGCTACCTTTGTCTTTCAGTGTCAGTCACAACAGACTCACTGAGAAAGGTTGTGAGACGTTGGCCTCAGCACTCAGCTCCAAATCTTCCCGCCTGACAGGGCTGGACCTGAGCTACAATGACCTGCAGGACTCAGGAGTGATGGCGCTCTCTAGTGCACTGATGAACCCATGCTGTTTGAAAACACTAAAGTCAGTGTAACGAATAGCTCTTATTCACTTTGTCTTTGCGAATTTGCTAATCTGGATTCAGCCTTTTGTAATTCACCAACAAAACAAATGCACTGTTTCAGAGAGGTGTTGATTCAACTTTATGGGTATTTTGGAGGTTGTACTGCTGTTGAATTGCATTGCATCATACTTAGAACAAATATTTTGTCCACCTTATACCAGTGATATATCAGTGAGGATGGTGTAAATACATGAAGTTTGTGTGTCAATATTTTTTGCCATGTTAAAGCTGCAGTAGATAGAAATGGAGAAAATAGGATTTTAAAAAGTTATTTTTATAAAACAGTCACCCTATCCTGACACTAGTGCATGAGACAGGTAATCTGAAAAAAATCATGTGCCTCTGCTCTTAATGGCATCTGCAAGATTTCACAGACCGGAGGAAAACAACCAATCAGAGCATAGCTGGAGCCTTGCCGTCTCTGAGCAGCTGTCAATCACTTGCGAATTCTGATCAAACGGTCAAACTAGGCAGCGCTGATCAAATATGAATCAATATTCTTTTACTGTAATGCCTATTTCTCACCTCAGATATTTTCAGAAACATCTTGTAGTGTACTGTTTAGTTGTAAAATGAGAAAGTTTGTGACCTGGCAGCCATGTTGAGATTAGAAAATACCAAGCACCGCCCACCAGATGGAGCACAGCCAATATGAACGCTCAATGGGAACGCTCAATGGGAACGCTCAATGGGAACGCTCAATGGGAATGCTCAATGGGAACGCTCTCTCTGAAATGACCTGTGATTGGCCAAAGTCTCCTGTCACGGGCTAGATTTTTTAAAGCCTGAAAACAGAGCCATGGAGAGGTGCAGAAGTTTAGTTTTCTCTCAGAACTCTTGAATTACAATATGCTGAAAGGTTATTATGGATATTTTTCCCAAAAACATTCTGTCTACTGCAGGTTTAAGTGTGTAAGTCCTTTGCTTTTTCTTCTTTTGCTCTGCCTCATGCCCTGAAAGTGTCAACTTGTGTGATGTGTGGTGCTACATGTCAACAAGTCCAAAGGGAGAGCCTGATAAATGACTAATCAAGTTCATGTCATGTTAACAAGTGAAAATCGCTGCCGATAAGGGCATGTACCACACGCCTAAAATGTCACTTGTCTGATTTCTGTAGGCTGTCATTCTGTAAAGTGACAGAAGATGGATGTGTCGCCCTGGCCTCTGCCCTGAGGTCTGACCACTGCAGCCTCAGGGAGCTGGACCTGAGCTTTAATCACCTGGCAGATCACGGAGTCGAGCTGCTACTTGAAATACAGAGGGATTCACGCTGCAGTCTGGAGAAACTCAAGTATGTTCAAACAGGTTATCTACTCACTTCTATCATTATTCCAAGATTCATTTGCAAGATTCACTTCATTCGTTTAATTTGACAATATTTTTGATGTTGTCAACTGCTGTCCCGCTATTTCCCATCAGTGTGGACCACAATGAAGAATGCTGGTTTGACCTGAAGCTACTGAGACAGTGTAAGAATGCATTTATTTTTAATGAAATGCTAAAGCTGTGGTGTTGTAACACACATGCATGTTGAAGTAAGGCTGTTTTTAAAAGTCTTAAAAAATATCCTTCAAATGTGGATGCAAGGATATCATGTTAAGTGGAGAGCACTTATCTACATGGGCAACCCGGTCGCACAAAAAGACGTGAATGACACGATAATGCCAAAGAAAAAGCGGTGTTTTGTTTTGTTACGTTAGTGACGTGTTTTTTTGTGATTTGTTTTCCGTACTTACGTTACGTTGCTTCCATACATGTTGTAGTTTGTTTATGTACTTATCTTAAGGCTAACCATGACGTTTTCCCTAAACCTAACTAAGTGGTTGGTTGCCTAAACCTAAAGGCCCTGACACAACAAGACGATGGTCGGCCATTGGACAGTTTGGGACCGTCGGTAAGCATCTAGTTTTTGCGGTGTGTCCCGCACTTTCGGCTCTAGTCTGCATGTGTCGGAGGCTTTTTGCCCGAATCAGCTTGTTGAATCGACGTTGGGTCTCGTCGGTAAGAAAAATCACTCTGATTGGCTGTTCAGCTTCAGCGAATCAGTGTACGAGAAAAGAAATGGAAGTGAGGAAAGCAAGCCAACGAGCAAAGTCAGGAGGGCACACACAGAAGGCTCTTGTCGTTTTTCATCTTCATCTCAGCTGATCATTTCAATACTGGAATAAAGCTAAGTGGTGAGTGAGAGTGGTGTGAAAATAGTCGGCAAAAGCCGCTTTCTTTCATGTACGTATCATAACAACGGTTTGTATATCCACCGACCTAGGTCTTACGTTTTCCCTTTTTGAACGACGAATACTGACTACTGTGACCTGCTGGTGTGGTGAGTTATTTGTAGGTGCAGACGTCTGAAGTCTTTGCGGTGTGTTCAAATGCAACTTGTCAACCAAGACAAAGCCGCTAGTTCTTTGATGTCGGCTTGGTGTGTCTTGGCCTTAAGTGAGTGGTTTTGTTGCTCCCTGCTGGTACTCTAGCTTCATACACACGAGTAATATTCACGCCTCGGCGAGGCAAAACGTGACACTGACACGCTATCCTCTGTTGGACAGGCTTTGGCATGATATCAGGTTGACCTTGCAGTGTGATTCCGGTATCATTGTGCTATATACTGTATATAAAATTAGAGTTTTGCCTAGTCAGAATAGAATTAGAGTTTTGACTAGGCAAAATGACGTTGCAGATATCTCTAATGAATATCCTGTCCAGCTATTACATATTAAAACGGCTTGCCATGCTCACAAAGCAATAGAACTAAGAAATAGAACACTAATAAAATGTTTCTTCTGTCTTGATTGCAGATGCTTGTGATCTGACACTGGACCCGAACACAGCAGGTGTGACTGTGATTTTGACAGAAGAGAACAAAAGGGGAACATATGTTCGTGAGAGGCAGCCGTATCCTAAAAATGAAGACAGATTTGACGACTGTCAAGTACTGTGTGAAGAGGGTCTGACCGGTCGCCATTACTGGGAGGTTGAGTGTGATTCAGCTGAAGTCGGAGTTGCATACAAAAGTATAGCCAGGGTACATGACTATTCAAAGGAATTCTCTTTGGGAAGAAATGAAAAGTCTTGGTGCTGGTTTTTTAGTGGGGACTTTTGTCATAACAATTGCCAGCTGGAGTTTATGGGCCCCAATACACGTCGAAGTACGATAGGAGTGTATCTGGACTGGCCTGCTGGTATTTTGTCCTTTTTTGAGGTCTTTCCTGACACACTGACCCACTTGCACACTTTCCGTACAACTTTCACTGAACCACTCCATCCTGGTTTCTCATTTCAAGATGGATCCATTTACCTGTGTAAAATAAAGTAACCAAAAGGTCCATACAACACAAACCCATTATAGGATCTGAAACGGTCTTAAAAAGCATAAACTGTGACATTGTCAATACCGTACTGATTTAGCCAAATAAAGATCCAAGTCTCGTGACCTGTTTAAAGTTCGAGTACATTTTCTATGTGGAAGTATGATGAAGTAATATGGGTCCAAATTAGGGCGGGTTTGAACACTTTTGGTGACAATTTGCCATTGTTGTATACATGGAAATGAAATGCATTTTTTTTTTGCGATTTTCGTGACAACGATCAGTCAAATAGCTAAGGAAAGCCATAGCACACACAGCATACTCAACCCACCCATCTTTTGCGTATGTGTTTGTGTAGTTTTTTTTAAAAACATCTGCACAGAAGATAAAGAATGATAACAATAAGTATGGCAAATAAAAATGTGTGTATCCTTGTGCTTTACACAGCATGGCCCACTAAAAATATAGGAAATCTAGAGAAAAAAAACACATTTAACAATTGAAACAAGGGCCAGAAAGCACATCAAGCAGAGTACATTTCAGACTGGTACAATAAGGATTTGTCTATAATTCATAACAAGGCAAAAAGTGAGCATTGCTCACACACTCCCGCTATATATGGAATCAATTTTGATCTCTTCATATCCAAACCTGCCATTATAGATAGAATTTTACAGTTTATAATGCACCATTTTTAAAAAGAAATGTACATATCATCTGTCACTGTCAATATAAATCCTACACACTGTTCACACAGTATATAGACACCTGTACATATCGTACATAATCATCCAGTCCATGTATATCCATTCGGTATTTATTTCTTTACGCTATTTGTATTTTTTACAACTTACAGGACTCTTGACGTGTATATAGACATTTGATTTTTTATTTTACTGTTGGTCATTGTTTCTTTTGTTTTTTTTATATATATTTATGTAATGTTTATACATACACCTATTTTTTCCACGTACTTGTGTACGTAACAGTTCTGTCTATTCTTTACCTTTTTGTCCAACTTTGTTGCCTTTGTCCCTCGTTGTTATTTCTATTTCTGTGTAAGTACAACAGGAGAAATGAAAAGTCAAATTCCTTGTAAGTGCACATGTACTTGGCAAATAAAGGTGATTCTGATCAAATCTAATCTTTTTGATTGCACCTCTGGTTGAAATGTAAAGTGAAACGCAGAGAGAGAAACTCTTCTTCCTGCCTCTTGATTATCCGTCCTCTTTTTTCTGTTTGCCTGCCGGTACATGCACAATAAAAACACTATTGAAGCGTTTTTCTTTGCGTGTGTGTGTGTGTGTGTGTACCGTTTCCTGCAAAGGCAAAAAAAAACAAAGCACTCCCACCCTGACTGAATGTGAAAGATAAAGAGGGACGGTTACTGTTATTATGGCTGTGCATAGATAACCACAGCTCAGCTTTTTTCCTCCCACAGCTTTCATTATGTGACTGCAGAACACTTTGGTCGCACGTGGATAAAACCTAAAGTAGCTGTCTGATCGGTTTTAATTTCAGCAAAGTGTGAGAAAAGGTTGAGTTAGACACTAGACATAGTTACACATACATAGGCATAGAAAACATACAGATTGAAAAATGATATGCTATAGGTTATGGGAGAAAGCATTTGACAATTGTGCTACCTTAATAGCAAGCTGGTGATGAGAAAGTTGTTTGAAATCCACAAGTCTCTATAAAGCGCTACAGGAATGAGTTGTAAACCCCTGACATGAGTTAGCGTTTTAGCCCGTTTGGTTTCCTCGTCTCGAAGTCAGTTGGTTTTTTTGAATGGGTTTTTAGTTATATGTCTGAAATAAGGTCTGTGGTTAACACAATCTGAAGAGATTTTAACATTTTGTTCTACGACATAAAGTACATCGGTAAATATTCCACTTGTGAATTTTGAAGCCTTTGCGTCTTTAAAAAAGGCCGTTGCTAACAAGTGGTTAAATGAGACTAAACGTCCTCCTTTACAGCCTCGTTGTATATTTTCGCGTTCATGCCACCGTGGTTTAGTTGGTTTATAGCCTAACGTTACTTCTGGCGATTGCTTCAAAAATCATAAAAGTGGTGTTCATTTGTGGAGATTATTTTAGGGAACAAAACGTGTAAGCATTACAAATGTGTGTTTCTTTTCTGCAATAATCCAAAACCCAATGGAAAAATCCCATCGGCTTTTTGTCGAGGGAACCCAGGGTGATGCTAACTTCCTGGTTGGCCTCTTGGAGGGTGAAAAGAGGAGATGTCACACGTCATATCTTTGGGGGTACAACACACTCGCAGTAAAATCTGGTCTGCACTCGCCAAAATTGAGCCAATCACAACGCACGACCGCAGCTCCAGTTACACTGTGCATGTGTTATACCCCATGACCCGTGTTCCAGCCTCTTTCAATAGGCCTTGGTTGGCCTACAAAAATACGTCATCCCTGGAGCACTATATGCTGATCTTGATGGAGGGAATGAACCTAAATACTGAAAGAAAATCAGAATGAAATTGATTTTAGAATAGCTTCAATATCCATAAATACATGCTTGGATATTCCTGGATATTTTGAGAAATTTGTAGATGGACCCCCCCATGCATGCAGCTAGGCCTATATGGTACAATAATGTGCTCCACCTGGTAATATTTTCTCTAAATAAGACTGTATTCTTCATCTAAGTGCTCAGAACATCTTCGAGCAGAACACGAATAGCCAAAGTAAGACATCAAATTCTTGGTGCTTTAGCTCATGTGGGGCAAATGTGCATGTGTGTGTGGTGGTGGTGGTGTTGGTGGAGGGTCGATGGGTGTGTGGGAGCTTTAAAACTTGGTTTGACAACATTAAAGCAGTCTGTGGAGCTTCCTGTCAGCTCTGTGACACACATGGGGATTGTCCCCTCTGCTGTTTGTTTTGTCACCTTCTGTTTCTCCCCCGGTTCCCTTCACTTGTCAGCAGAGTAGGAGCCTTGTTAGCGTACCTCTCTCCGAGGTGCACGGATACACACACATCTCTGCACAGGTTTGTCATATTTGCAGAGACTCACACAAGCACCAATTACCTGCTTGTACACCCACATTCACATTTTTGCCACATAGATAACACAGTTCATCACACACACATCTAAATATACTGAACGTGCATACGGTGACGCAAAGGAACAGTTCTACAGTCTTTTGGCTAAGCTGCTCACAGGCTGCTGGCTCCAGCTTTATATGCGGGTGATATCAATCTTCTTATCTGACTCTCGGCCACAAAGCAAACAAGCATACTTCCTGTTGAACAGGTTTTGTTTTTGAAACTAAATGTGAAAAAAAACTGTCCTGAAATAAACCTTTTTTTAATCAATTACTTCAATCAATTGACCGTTTATTGAAGTGAATCTGGGGTTTAGCGCAATCATCCAATATAATCTTGTCCGGACATAAGATTGCATCTTTACAACCCAGACCCTTTTCTTAAATAATTATTAGAGGTTGTATTTTATTGTTACATGTAGTGATGATGAGATGAAGCTTCATGAAGCACTGAAGCTCTCCACCAAATTGGTTGGCAAACGGGTTCATTTCACAAGGCTTCATCTGGGCTTCATGTGCACACGAAACCACCCGGTGGTCAAAGAGTGTAAAACAGGCAGATGTATTATGTGGTCTGTGATATAGGCTAATGTCTTTTGCACCAGTACAGGCTTGGAAATAATGACTGTCAACAATGACAATTTTTTTTTTGCCATTTAGGCTAATCCATTTATATCAATGAAATGTATTGTCTGGCAAGTAGCCTATATTATGATTGTATAACATAAGTGTATAATTATCAATAATTGTCTTGTGAGTAATGCATCAAATGTGTATACTGGTAAATGAATCAATAACAAAATAAAGTTAAGTCAATATCATAATAATGGCAGAAGGGGCAATATTAGTATTCTAAAACTGGAAAGAGGCAGGGTTTTAACTGGGCACAGGACAGTGAATGTGCTTGTTTAACTATGGGAAAATGATAGAATGGAGACTTTATTTGATTTTATTCAGGAACAATAATTTCTCTGCTGTGTTTCGGCTTCAACGCGCTTCACAGAAAACTTCCTGGATTACTCGACATGCTCCGAAGCCTCGGCAAAACACGTGACATCACCCAATAGTTCACCCAATTCAACTGTTATCAGGCCATTAAATAGGCGTTATCGGTTGGCATAACCACCATAGATGTGGGTCATTAGGGGTCTACTACACCTACTATGTTGTAAAAGTGAAACACAAACAAAAAGGCTTCTTTAGGTTTACGCAACAAAAAATCACTTAGTTAAGTTTGGGGAAAAATATTGTGTTTTGGGTTAAAATAACTACAAAACAACTACGCACTGTTGGTTTCACTCAGGATGCAAACTCTGGTCTCCTGGGTGAATGTCCTGTGTGTCCTAGACATCGTCTCCGACCTCCACCCCTTACGGAGTTTCACACTATCTATACTACGGCGCCCGACTTCCCCTTCTGCTCCTGTCATAATTACTGTGTTCGCTAGAGGTCGCTGTCGTATTCTTTTATACCTTCTTTCGGTGATCTACCATGTGAATAGACGATAAAACCTACTAGTGGGTGTAGTAGGCCTCTATTGACCCACATCTATGGGGCTTATAGCGACTGATAACACCTATTTAATAGCCTAACAACAGTCTAATTGGCTGACTAGTTACATGCTCTCACTTAAAGGTGCAGTGCGTAGTATCTGGCGGCATCTAGCCGTGAAGTTGCAGATTGCAACCAACTCAAACTTCTCCCGTGTGCCAAGCGTGTAGATAAGAATGGCTCATTCTAAGGTAACGAAAACACAACAATCAGGTGTTTATACACTAAAGAAAACATACTTATTATTTTCCATTTCTGCCAATAGATCCCCCTAAATGCTACACACCGTTCCTTTAAATAAACCAGTTTTGATTTTTTTTTTCACAATATAGAAGCTTTGCACTTTCACCGGGCAACACAGAGGAATCCGGCGTGATATGTAAGACCGGTGACATGTTATATATGTTTCACATTGCTGCATTTGACACTATATATCACAGTCACTGCATTCTAATGGTGTAACACTAGAGGGGGATGCTTAACAGGATATGGCATGCCAAGCCAGGCGAAAGTGTAGGCATGTTGGTTTAATGTGTATATGTTTGTGTGTTTGTATAAACGACGTTTCAAGGCATAGCCTCTGCATATTTGTACCTTGATTAGAAGGAAACACATGGACTCAGAACGCCCTACTTCTCTCCAAATTGCAGGGTTGCTTCTGTGAAAGCAGTGTTTCTGTTTTACTGAAAGAATGCAGCTTATTTTAATTATAAGGACATTTTCCTACCTCATATAGAACAATATCTCAAGGACAGGAGGACCTTGGAACAGGTGAAAGCAGATGGAGACACACACACACACACTCACTGTAGGAACACAGAGGCAATAAACGGAGCTAAGCACCCTTTTAGAAAAGACAGGAGCCAAATCCTTCACGCATGAGTCACCTTCTGTTTGAAATTATTTATGCATATTATTTATTCATATTCTCATCTTGATTTACCCATATGTTGTAAAGGTCACGGTGTATAAACAGTTTTAGAAGCTTAAAACAAAGTGAGGGAATCACCAAAATTCTTCAGGGACAATGTATGTAAAATGACTTTTGAAGTTTTGAACATGAGCAGAAGATTTTTTTTTTATTGCCTTTGTTAGTGCAGCTGGAGAATGACAGGAAAGGGGGGAAGTAGAGGGGATGACGATATTGAAGATATTTCCAACTGTCTAAACCAGGGGTCAGCAACCTGCGTCTCCGGAACCACATGCGGCTCTTTAGCCCCTCTCCAGTGGCTCCCTGTGGATCTTTTAAAAATGGAAATGAATAACAGTTTTTTTGTTTACATTTTCATTTTTATTTATCATTGTTGTAGGTCTACGGTACGACGGTACGACGGAGTATTAGGGCCACATTGAGGAAAAAAGATTTCGAGAATAAAGTCATATTATAAAGTAGTAATGTTACGTGTTATTTTCTTTTTTTCTCGTAAAGTTATGACTTTTTTATTGTAATATTCCGACTTTTTTTTCTCGTAAAGTTATGACTTTATTCTCGTAATATTACGACTTTTTTCTCGTAAAGTTATGACTGTATTCTCATAATATTACAACTTTTTTTCTCATAATATTATAACTTTATCCTGTAAATGTCTGATGTTTTTTTCCTTCAATGTAGCCCTAATACTCTTTTAGCACCAGTGGGCGTCTATGAGTATTTAAAAATCCTTTCAGCTGCTTCCCTCCTCTGTGACGGTGTGAAACGGACTCAAGACCAACTAAAAAAAAAAAAATATTAAAATATAATTCAAAGCGATAAACACCCACACCATAAAGTCCACTGTCCTTCCTGCATTTGTCGGTTTAAACTGTGTTAATTTCAGCCTGGATTATGACTTAATCTTCTTCTTATGTGTGTAATATTAGCATACAATCACCGCACTCAGCTCTGATTGGTCAGTAAGAGGTGCTTTCATAGGCGTTGATCTCTTATCTGGAACATAACCTGCTCCTGAGCAGGTTAGCCGTTCAGCATAAGTTACCATGGTGATCTACCCCGGTACGAAGTTAACCAGCTTCGTAGTACCGAAAACCCAGAGTTAACCCTCCTGTTGTCTTCCCGTCGACCATGCAACGTTTGTTGTCAAAATTGACCCGGTCTGGTTTGACTGTTTTTAAAGCAGACATTATAAATGATGACCCAATTCTGTGTTACACCTTTTTGGCCAACTTCATTCCAACTCATAACCACAAGTTTTACACTTTTTTGGGGAATTCATGGTCAATAAACCCAATTTATATAAAATTAAACCTCATTTTTGTTTTTAAGGAAAAAATGCAGAAATTATGAATTATTTGGACTATACTCAAAAATGGAGGAATAATGTTGATGGATTATCACAGACCGGTATATGTCAAAGTTTAGTCAGAATATTACAAATATTATAATATTAAAAAAAAATGTTTAATGACGGTGTGACACATTGCACCACCGGGTCAAAATTGACCCGGGAACACCACAGGTGCTTTAATTTTGGATAAAATACCCAAAATTCAACGAAAGTAGTTAATTTTTTTTTTTTTTTTGCAAAGACCATATAAGGGAACCATCCATGTAATTTTGGGGCAATTAGGTGAAAGACATCCATATTTATGATATAATGAAGCTTGAAAATGGGTCAAATTTGACCCGAAGACAACAGGAGGGTTAACCCCGAAGTTACCTCGATAACCGCAAATCCTGCTTCATAGTACAGGCCTCTGGTCTAAACCCATTTGTAACTCATGCCACAAAGGGTTAACGATACGGTAGTGTTATAGCCAATCAGAACTCGGCTCTGCAGCACCTCAGGTAGACAGCATATGCTAGTCAGACGCTGGGTGACACTGTAGGAGAGCTGCTGCTGCTAACTTTGTTAAAAGAGTAAAAACACAATATAAGTTAACATTGTCACTAAATCCTGTCGAGTTAAAGAGAGGAACTACCGAGCTGGTGAGTCACTATGAACAGGCAATGTTAAGTCAGTGAGTACACTAAGAAGCTAACAAAGTGTGCATTAAGTGATGATCAGTGCATTTAGCTGACTTACTTATCGTTAGCATAACTGAAAGCTTTGGTAAAGCTGTTTTTGTCTGCAGCTGGTTAAGTTACTGAAGTGTTTTATACTGAAGCAACATGTTAAGTAGGCCTATGTTTTGTTGAATTTTCATTCATTCATTCACCTTAGTGTAAGATTAGATTTGGAGTTAGATGGAACTATATGTTTTGGCGCACCTTGCGTGCTTTTTGGGATGAGTGATGGTTAACATCGGCGGAAGGATATGAAGTGATGTGCCTCCTTTTGAGTGGTTGGTGTTCTGTTACTACGCTGAGTGGAGTGATTAAAAGATCCTGTTGAACAGACGAAGCTCTCCCCGTGCTCTTATTCGACCCACGACACCCAACCGAAGTTTAAGTTAATAAAAAGTAAGTTATAGATAAGGTAGCAGGTAGCCTGCCTTACATTAGCATAATACTGTGTGTAATGTTTACACCAAATAGTTCACACCATAACGTAATTCATGCATTATTCTCTATGGTTGTTAAAAATATATGCATTGTCAAGTTAAAGATATTCATTTTTTTTTTTTATGTATATATTTTATGTTTTTTTTTTAGGTTAAAG